>PVHP010040154.1:0-17134 GCA_004024765.1 Zapus hudsonius | reverse complement strand
GTGACAGAAACCAACGAATCTCGACACAAAAACCCCTAAGCTCACAACACCATAGCAGCCTCAATACTCGCCCACCACGACTCAGGGAACTGTGCGGAAGAGGAGGCAGAAAGATTGTGAGAGCCATGGTGGGGGAGAATAGCAGAGACTTGGCAACCCTCAGTAACTACACACTTGAGACATGAGAGCCCGGCTGAAGAATGAGCTATCCATGGTCCCCTACTACAAAGACTGATACAGATGGCCCACAGAGGAGGATATCCAGCTGACTGGGGATAGGGAAGGGGGGCAAAGGGGAATTGGGGATAACAACTCATGGTTGGCCCACTAAACAATGTAACTCATTATGGGCAATAAAGAAAAAAAAAAGAAACACTAAATGAAATCAAATCCAAAGTAAGGGAAAGTAGAACAGTATTTATAGTATTTATAGGAGGCTATAGAGAATACTTGTATAACTGTTATTAAGACAGATGGAGGGCTGGAGAGATTGCTCAGTGGTTAAGGCACTTGCCTCCAGTGCCTAAGGCCCCAGGTTCAATTCCCAAGTTCCCACCTAAGCCAGAACAACAAGTTGGTGGCCCTGGTGCTCTCTCTCTCTCTCTCTCTCTCTCTCTCTCTCTCTCTCTCTCTCTCTGTCTCTGTATCTCTGTGCTTGAAAATGAATAAATAACATTTTAAAAAAAGGTTTCTCCTTAAAAAGAAGACAGATGGAATAAGTTTTAGCTCTGTAGCACAACAGGGTGTGATGATATTTTACAGAATCTCATTATTTATTTTATTTTTAAAAATGATACAAAAATAAATAGGATAAATTCTCCAATCTGATATTGACATATTTTATACCTATATTCATTGATATCATTGCACTCATAAATTCATGTAATTATTATGTGTTACAGAAAGGAAATTAAACCAAATAAATTTTAGAATAATTATGTTAAATGAAAGAAGCCTGAGGAGAAATAAGATTGCATGATAAGATTCCATTTCCATAAAATCTGAAAAAAAGCCAAATAGCATGTCTTGGAAGAAAGCACAGCAAGGGTTGTCTGGGGTGGGATAAAGGAAAAGAAGGAAAAAAAAAGCACAAAGGTAAAACAGCAGCCTTAGGAGATGAGATGTGCACACTTCATGACTGTGGTTATAGTTCTACAATAATATTCATTTGTCAAAATTTATAAAACACACAGGATACATACGAGCAGTTTTTTTTAGGTGCCAGTGTTACAATGCTATTTCTTAAAGGGCTATTAAACTACAAATTTATAGCTATGTTCACTGAAATTTGGATTATTCTAAAGTGATACCAATTAAATACAAAGCATTAAATCATGGAATAGTATATGCTTTGGGGCTCCCTGGAATCTGAAATGTCACTGCCCCTGTCTATGGAATCAAGCCTCCTTAGAGTGATTTTGCTTGCAGACTCCAAAGCTGCACCGGCATGGACAAATTTGATTCTCTTTACAAGACAATGTCTTGGATCTATACAAACCTTTATATTGTAAAAGACTGAAGGGCTGGAGAGATGGCTCAGCGGTTAAGGCATTTGCCTCCAGTGCTTAAGGCCCTGGGTTCAATTCCCCAGTTCCCACATAAGCCAGACACAAGGTGGTGGCCATGGTTCTCTCTCTCTCTCTCTCTCTCTCTCTCTCTCTCTCTCTCTCTCTCTCTCTCTCTCTCTCTCTCTCTCTCCCTCTCTCAAAAATTAATAAATAAAATATTTAAAAAAATAAAAGACTGAAGACCTCATGTACTCACATACACAGCAAGAGGTCAGCTTTCAGAAAAACAAAAAAGGTTGCCTTTGGAATGGCCAAGTTGTATTCACAGGAATTTTGTTGGCATCTTTCTATTTGATCTTAATACATCTTCTGCTCTGGTCTCCTAGAAGCTTTGTTCACACACTCCTTAGTTCCCATGCTTGTGTGTTCCCAGGCAGTTCACAGAACAACCAGCTACCTGCAGACTTCGTACAGGTCCTCTTTGGTCTACCTCTCCAGCCAAAGCCGTTCATATATCTTCTTGTGTCTCAACCATAGAATGAAGCAGCTGGAAGCATTTTTGGAAATCATCACCATACTCAATTTACAGATGACACTGAAGCTCAAAGCTTCATGCTACTAAGAAATCAGGAAGAATCCTGATTACATGAAAGAAAGTCTGATATCTTGTATCTGGCATTTAAGTCCCAAGTCTGGTCTAGTGGTACACATTCATTATCTCTGCACTTGGGAGGCTAAGTCAGAAAAAACTGTCATTTCCAGGATAGTTTCAGCTATACAAACTCTTTAAAAAATCCCTCCCCAAAAGATACCAGTGGTGGGGAAGTGGCTCAGTGGAGAAAAGCACTTGAAAAACAGAGAGGTCAGGTTCAATGGGAGACTCCCTTTTGAGAAATAAGTGGAAGACCAATAGAGGATGCTCAGTGCTCTCTTCTGGCCTAAGTTTGCATGTACATGGGGCACACACATGTGCACAGACATGAACATATTCCACACACACATCACACATATACCGCTAAAAAAGATAATAATAAATGAGCAAAATTAAACAAAACTATATTATTACTGGATTTTCCTAATAATATCTTTATTCTCACTAAACTTCTGTCTTCATGGGTGGGCATTTACATGCATGAATGCATTCTTAGCTTCAAGTTTTTTTTTAAATATATTTTATTGATTCATTTTCAAGCAGATAAATACAGAGAGAGAGAGGGAGAGGAAGAGGGAGAGAATGAACACCAGGGCCACCACCTTGTGGGTCTGGCATATGTGGGTCCTGAGGAATTGAACCCAGGGCCTTGGGCACCAGAGGCAAGTGCCTTAACCGCTGAGTCATCTCTCTAGCCCTTAGCTTCAAGTTTACTTTTGGCATTCATTTTATTAAATGAATTAAAACATAATAAATTATATTTGCAATGAAATTTTGTGATAAGACTATAATGAAAGAATAGTTTGCAGAGTTGTTTAAAGCCTTAGACAGGAGATTGCCTTAGAAGATTTCTAAGAATGCAATGATATATTTCACTGCTCTCCTATACGACAGTCAGCTTGTGAATGAAATGATTGTGTCTGAGTTAACACGAGGTCTAGCACATTGCTTGAAACATAAAAAGCCATTAATGGTGAGGGAATTAATCATTACGTTTACTTGAGGTGAAACATACTAGACTCCTATTCAATCCCTCTTTCTTTTGTCAATGTGATGAAGAGACAATGTAATTCATTATTACATAACCACTCCCATGCATGGGATATGGTTTTCACATCATGGTAAATAAATATTTCCTGATTATGTTACTTTACTTCGCTGGCTCTCTAAGCCCACGGAGAATTTCTATATGGACTTTTCTCTAAATAAAATGGAAGAGATTTACAATCCTTAAATAATTTAATTTTTGTTTTTACAGCTTTTTGCAAAACAGGAAAACACATTTGAGATGGGTCAGAGTCATATGCGTAAAAAGTATAGAACTATAATTTACAGACACATTCAAATATTTCTAAAACAAAATTTCCTATCTATAATCATCAACCACATATAGTTCCCTATAGTCTGAAAATATATCCTGGAAAGATGTCAAAATAGTTGTGAATATTTTCAAACAAAGATATGGCTATTTTTATTTTACTCAGAAATACAGTGAGTATGGGAAAATATTTCTGTGGTACACTGAAAATGCTGAATTTTGACACTAAAATGTTTGAGCTTTCAGGGCAAGAGGTTTAGAAGCCGACATCACCCAAGACACCAGTTAGAAGCAGAATGAGCTCAGAGGAAACTCAATTCATGGACCCTATTAATCTGAATCTTATTTATCATTTGAAAAAAATCTATATATAATTTCAGTATTCTCAAAAACCTGTAGAAATAGTAAGAAAAATGGAAGTCTAATATCCAGATTTTTCCATAGGTCTACATTTCACTTTTATTTTTTCTTTCATCTTCTCCACTGTTTTTCTCTTCTGAACTCTTCAGATGAAGTTGCAGACATGAGACAATATTCCACTTTATTGCTTGAAATCAAGGAATCAGTTGCAATCATTAAAAACAAGAAAGGAATATCAATATGCCTGCACAAATACATTATGATTTTATCATTTAGCCAACTGATATTTCTAATAATCATGACTTCTTTTTAAAATATTTTATTTATTTTCAAGCAGAGAGAGAGAGAGAGAGAGAGAGAGAGAGAGAGAGAGAGAGAGAATGCACCAGGGCCACCACCTTGTGGGTCTGGCTTATGCGGGTCCTGGGGAATTGAACCCCGGGCCTCAGGCACTGGAGGCAAGTGCCTTAAACGCTGAGCCATCTCTCCAGCCCAATCATGACTTCTTAACATATTTTTAATCCCAAAGTTCCTCATTTCAACTTTGTGTTTTCATGGCATTGAGCCTTTTTTAACCAAACAGAGAAGTTATTGTGTAAAAAAAAAAAAAAGCTTTGTAATTTTGGTTTACTTGATATTTTCTCATGAATAGATTCCATTTCAGCATGTTTGCCTGAGAACAATGAGTCTGACCCTTCCCAGTGCTTTGTACAGGGAGGTACTCCTTGAAATTAATAAATTGCCATTAATGGCATATGTTGAAACTATGTCAATCTCTTGTAAATATCAATTTCTTATTTTAAATAAGACTTATTTAGTAGAAAACGTGAATGCTTTTTAAATTTATGTTAACAAAAATTGGTTAATTTTATTTCCTTTTGATCTGAGTATTTTGTGGGGGTTTTTGGACAAAAGTTCTCTCTGTAGCCTAAATTTGCTTTAAATTTTCTATTCTCTTGCTTATGCTTATCACATTCTGGAACTATAGACATGAGCATCAAGACCAGCAGTCATAATATTTTACATTATTGATATTTCTGTTGTTTATTTTTTTTCCTTTGTGGTATGATGTGATCAGTTCTTGCTGCAGTTGCAAATACACTTGAGAGCAAGGTGTAATCTCTGGAGGTCCTATTCAAGTCTTGATGAAAAATCATTTGCTTATTTGACCTGCCCTCTACTATGAAGTATGTTTTCTATTATTAATGTGTTTCTATTATTAATGCATTTCTAATTATATCTCTTTTCTTCTTTGCAAGTTATGTTTTTTAAATATTTTATTTATTCATTTTCAAGCAGAGAGATACACACAAAGAGAGAAAGAGAGAGAGAGAGAGAGAGAGAGAGAGAGAGAGAGAGAGAGAGAGAGAGAGAGAGAGAGAGAAAGAGAAAGGGCACCAGGGCCACCACCTTTTGGGTCTGGCATATGTCGGTCCTGGGGAATTGAATCTGGGGCCTTAGGCACTGGAGGCACGTGCCTTAACCACTGATGCATCTCTCCAGCCCATGCAAGTTATGTTTTCTTAAAGAGACTGCAGGGCTTGGGCCATGCCTCAGTCAGTAGAGTGCAGTCTACATAAATATAAGATCATGAGTTCAGATCCTCAGTGCCCTGGTAAAAGCAGGGAGTCACTATCGAGATTTATATTTTCAGTGTTGGTGAGGGGAAAACAGGAAAATCCCTAGACCTGGCTGGCTAGCTGGACTAGGCAAAGCAATAAGCTTCTGGTTCAGTAAAATATATTGTGTCAAAAAAAAGATGGTGCCAGTCACATGCCTTTAATCCTAGTACTTTGCAGGCAGAGAGTTAGGAGGATCTCCATGAGTTGGAGGCCACCCTGACATTTCATGGTGAATCCTAACTCGAGACCCTACCTCAAATAAACAATAAAAACAACAACAAAAAAAGATGAAGAAGAGGAGGAGGAAGAGGAGGAGGAGGAAGAGAGGAACAAAAAGAGGAGGGAGGCTGTGAAAAGAAAATAAATCTTTATTGAACGCAGGGTTGTCGTGACTGTTACCTAGTAGAAAGATTAAAATCAAAATATTGCAGAGATATAGATCATAACACTTGCACGTTAAATCCAGACTGACTGCATTTTGCCAACCACAATCCTCTCTGAATTGAACTCCCACTCCAATTTAACACCTGGAAAGTACAGACATTACAGCAACACTCAGTGACTTACATTCTGTCTTTATTTTCTAGTAACATTCTTGACAATGTAAAATTTTGTGTTTTTTTTCTGACAGCCTAAGGGATAAAGACTAGTAGCAATTCTATGTATTAATTAGATGCTGCTGAGAAATATCCTAATGTTTGGATTCCATCTATGTATTTGAGAGAGAGAGAGAGAGAGAGAGAGAGAGAGAGAGAGGAAGGCAAAAGGGAGGTAAAGAGATTATATGGTTCCATTCACTATGATACAAATGATAATAGAAACAGGATTGATACCTTGATATTATCTTCAAACAACTCAATGTTGACACTTTCAGCAGCATCCTGTACAAACAGCAACAGGGCAAAATATGAAATGAGTTCAACACTGAATTTTGATGGGACAATTGTATTTATATTCTCTGTGGCCATGTATTAAGACATCCTGAAAAAATATAGATTGATACATGCCTAGGAATGGTATAACTTGGTTACATGGCAATTCTAAGATTCTCAGAAAACTCCATGCTTATTTCCTTAATGGCTTTACTAGTTTTCAGTCCCAATAACAATAACTAAGTTCCTCTCCCCACAGCATCCAAAACTGCGTGTTCTCTCTCATATGTGGGTCTTCGCTTGCAAGATTTATATTTCTGTACATAAAGTTGGACAAAAATCAATAAAACATAAAGGCTAGAAAGACGTCAGAGTTTAATAAGAGATGACAAGGGAAACAGGTAGGATTCATGAGAGATGTAAACAGAAAGAAAGAGGAGAGGGGACAAGGGAGGGTAAGAGGGTGGGAAAGATAGGGTGATCTATTGAAAGAACCTGTGTTTGAAAATGCCATAACCATAGCTGAAACTCTGTATGCTAGCTAAAAATATATAAAAATTAAAAATATGAAGGGAGATGAGTTACATGTATGAAGTATTCATTACCTTCTGGATCTCATAATCCTTCTGAAACACATTTATTATAGTCATATACGTAAATGTATATTATTAGTCCTTGCATTCCTCAAGCATTATATATATGTATATATATATATGAATTATGTTATATTTGAAGCACTATCCTTAGAAAAAGATGATATTATTTATTATTTCAAAGTCAGGAAACTAATTTTTTTGGGTCCTAGCCATTATATGTGACCTCATGGCTGACATGTCTCTGAGTTTCTGAATTACTCACAATCATCCTTTGTTACAGATGATCACGCTTCTGTC
This sequence comes from Zapus hudsonius, assembly GCA_004024765.1. NCBI lineage: Eukaryota > Metazoa > Chordata > Mammalia > Rodentia > Dipodidae > Zapus > Zapus hudsonius. The sequence goes on along the minus strand of PVHP010040154.1, from coordinate 9,909 downwards.
CTAACAGAACAAGAGAAGGGGCTCTGCTTGCAATAGTGTTGATCTTCCAGAAGCTGCAGTTTTGCCTTGTGTCAAAGGCAATCTTTATAAAACAAAGACTAGAAAGGTCATATAGGGACAGACTTACAGTAATATCAGAAAAAAAACAGAGCCATAGATCACTGGAGAAAGTGGCAGAGGAATTTGAGGGTTGTTTAAATTAATCCTGGTTAGTGAAAGGATGGTAAAACCCAGATCTTCATAACATCTAGTCAAATTCTATTTATTGAAACTTTGAAAGTCATTTTTTTTCCCAGGCTGACCTGTAACTCACAGCAATCCTCCAAACTCTGCCTCCCAATTGCTGGGATTTAAAGGCTTGTGCCATGTGGGTTCTCTCGAATGTGGGTGCACACTTGCAGTGGAATACATCTTGCAGTCAGAAGATAACTTCAAATGTCCGTCCTTGCTGTCCACCTTGTATGAGAGATAGTCTCTCTTTTTTAGTCTCTCTGCATGGAAGGCGATTGTTTCTGCAGGCTTTTGGAGTCTCCTGTCTCTTCTCCTTTCTCACTATAATCAAGGCAGGATCACGTATACTAGTTCCAGGAATCTCTTTCTATGTCAGTGCTGGCTTTCTGAACTCAGGTCATCAGGCCTCAACAGTAAATGACTTACCCACCAATATTTACTCTTTCACTGACTTTAACAAAGCCCTAAAATGTTTTAAATACTCCTCATGCACTAAAGCTTCTTGATATCACAAACATTCATACAAATTTACATTAATTTCCATTATCAAATATTAAAGGCAGAAATGAACTGATTAAATATCTATAAGAAACAAGATGCAATTAGTTAATGAAACCTATTAACCTGACACATCTTCAAATAGACTTACACAATCAGTATGTATTTCCCTTCATAAAACTATTTATGAGGAACAATTTATGACCCATATTGTGGGAATGTCCTGCCCTCATTCCTACTCATAAATATTTATCTGTATTTTTTAAAATTATTTCTTCCTATGCTAGCATAATATTATCCAAAAATGACTGTTTTCTTTTCCTATTATTTGAGATTATTGTCCACCAAATATATTAATGAGATTCATTAATATTTTCATGTTATTTCTTTTATGATTTCTTTACTGTGTTGACTGTTTACCTATCATGCTTTGTTAAAAATTGTTCAAAATTGGAAAATATTGTAAGGGTGACTCATTACTGTGTGATACAACTTAGTTCACTTACCCTAAAGGAAGCAGTAATATGCTTCAAACATTTCTGCCCCAGTCTTTATTTTAATAAATCAAATGAATTTATTATTGTAATAAATCACATATAATCCAACTACAACTTGTCCCATCTCATCAATAATATTTAAAATTCTTTTTCTGACCCTTAGTATATTTTTCTGTACTTTTGATTAATTATGTATTTTAGTTGCAGCCACTAGAACTTTTATTGATGTGTACAGGAAGGACAGAGATCATGGCCCTCAAGCAAATATACAGAAGCATCATTCAGACTGACAATTCTCTGTTAAGTGGGGTCATGTGTGTAGTGATTTCAATATATTCCAACCCAACACCCTTCTATCTGGCTTCTAGAATAGAATAAGCTACTGCAAGGGCCAATGACGACTGTGTCACTGGAATTTAGCTCTGTCTATTGAATCCTTGTCATAAACAATCTGTTAGTCTGTCAGAGAAAAATTTGAAATTGGCTTAAAACGACTGGCTCTGTGTGAACCCAGCTGAACTTGATGTCAATCACACCATTTGTAACATGCTGTCTTTACCACTCACAGATGCCATAGGGCAGATTGGCACTTTTGAAAGTGTCTTTTAGCAACTTTGAAGTATATGAAGTGAACTGATGACTGCTTTTCCCAGTTTCAAGACTTTACTTGAGTTCATATCAGCCTCACCTTTCTTATTCTCCTGTGTATTAGTAATTGCCTATTATCCAGAAGATGTGTACAGGAACAGGGCAGGGCCATGCAGATTACTTACTTCAGTTGTTTTCTCTCTCTGTTTCCGATGTGTCACTCAGGAGTATCCAGGGTAAACTAACTAACAATCTGAGTTCCAGAATGAGAATTTTCAGACGTTTTATAGAGACTGGCTTTATTCTGAGACATTTTTAAACCTTGACTACAAGGCTGTATCTAAAATATTTCCCCTTTCTTCTAACCATATTGATAAGAATTTATTGTTTATTGTATCCATGGGGTCACCATGCTTGCCTCTTAGCTTAGACACTCATATTCAGGGGGATCGCTTGATGCAACCTGAACTCTGAGTTTGTATTTTTTAATAATATCCAGTGGATGAGGACAGAAAAAAATGGAGGAGTTGAGAAGAGAATTTGTGCTTCTGTGAAATACAAACGTGCAGCTAAGCAGAAAATATACTGTAAGAAAGATGAAGTTAAGCCACAAATTTTTATTTAGACCACTCCAGTGGTCTAGACTTGAAGGATGTAAGAATTGTTGAGAAAGACAAGAAGCTGTGAGAGGTCAACTCCCAAGATTTCTTCTTTATTTCCAGCTGGTTTCTTGTTACTCTGCTATTTCTTCTCTCGGTCATCACTCTTGTCTTTTAAAAATTGCTATCATTGATTTTTCACTCTTCTTGGATATGAAGGGACTGGACCTATTGAGAATTTTATAAAACCTACTCTATATTGGAAGTGCCCACGTTGATAGTCACTGTAAGGTGCTCTGGGTACTTCTGCTGTATAATTGAAAATGGCAATTGTTAAATTTAACAAGAAAGAAGTACAGATGGTTTGTTCATCTTTCACAAGGACTAGAATCTCTTTCATCTGTGAAACCTAATGGTTAGCTTCATTAGCAACATCAATGGAGAATGTCTTCAGCCTCAAGGGTCACAGTTATTGTTGAAGAAGACCTATGTCTCAACTGAGTTTTTGGCCAAAATTTCCCTCCGTCTGATTTTTCCTCACAAAAGGTGAGTTTAGACTTCTTGATAGTAACATGGATGTTTTTGTTTTTGTTTTCAAAAGTATCCACAGAGCAAAATGAATGCTGTGTGTCATTTTACTAACTTTGCCTCATAATTCACGTGGGCTTATTTTCCATGATTTCCAGATTATGATTTTCAAGTATATCAACTCAGAATATAGATAAGCATCATGGGCAACCTCCCACTATAGAAATTTACGTCTATTCCATATGTAAGTAATTCGTCTTATCACCAGAAGCCTCAAGATTCATGTTTTACAGAGACATATCCAAGTCCTATACACAATTGTCTAAATCAAGTCAGGTACAGCTGATGTTTATCATTCTGATTTTTAATATCAAAAGATCTAATACAAAGACAAGTTAATTTCTCCCCCACCAATGCAGTGTACAGTTGTAGGAGGAACTAGGTTACCTGCAATAGATATTCCCATTTGTAGAAGGTGGAGTATTAAGGGCACAGAAATGTTCCTAATTCTTATCACTCCTGAAATCCAGACCCTTGTGAGAGATTTAAACTCAGTACTACTGCCTGGAGATTGTCTCTAGTGGCTACATGCTCGACCTCCTGGGTTTCTAAAAGTCTCTAAAATAAACGCCCTTTTCTGACAATAGTAATCTGTGTTTGAAAATGATAAGTTTGTCAGCTTACCTTTTTACCTGAAGAGATTTGAGATCTATACACACATGATCATTGTGAATCATCACATTCTCCTTTGGTCTCTTTGGTATAAATTTCTAACATACATTTCAGCTTTCGTACATACTAACTGACAGTCCACTCTCTTAAGCAGAAACTGCACCCACAAATCTCTCTTTGCCTTGGGTTTACTGTGAAATTATCACGTGAAAACATCATCAGGAGTTCTAGATATCTGAATGAATGAGGAAACTTTATAAGGTGATATGATATAATATTAGTAATATTAATTTTAATATCATATAATATTCTTACAGGGTATTTTCTCTTATTAATTAAATGGACAATACTATGTACCATTCTGAGGATGTCCAACCTACAATCTTACATTTCTTTTTTTTTTATTGTCCATAAAGAGTTACATTGTTTAGTGGGCCAACAATGAGTTGTTAGCCCCAATTCCTCATTGCCCCCTCCTCATCCCCAGTCAGCTGGATATCCTCCTCCGTGGGCCTTCTGGATCAGTCTTTGTGGTAGGGGACCATGGATAGTCTAGTATTCATCCGGGTTCTCCTGACCCAAGTGTGTTGTTACTGAGGGGTGCCATGCCTCTGGACCATCTCCCCCACCACGGCTCTCACAATCTTTCCACAATCTTACATTTCTTTAAAGAATATTCTTTGTAACATAATGCCCTTTCTGATCTAACAACCATTTTCTCTCAGGAAAAGCAAAGTATGAGAATGAATTTATTTGTTAAAACCTAGGTGGTCTTGGCTTAGATGTTTAATGAAGTGCTTTTTAGTTCATGTTGTTCTGTATTATATGAATCAAATAGAACAGATGAAACTCAATATTTGGACAAAATCTTTTTTAGCATAGTTGCCCAGATTTAAGAATCAATTCTGCATTTTTTACTCTAGAAAAGTCTTGCCAAATTTTTTATGAATACGTAACAGGGATCTAATTTCCTTTTAGCTGCCTTACTGGTACTCTTCTCAGAGAATTTCAGGATTTCACTAACAGTACCCAATGCTTACAAGTCCTGCTCATTTGTTCAAAAGTTAAGCCAGGTCTTATCTGGTATGTCTGTGTCTTCGTGTATGTGTGATTGTCCTCACAACAATCTATTTTCTGTGGGTTCTAAACACTGAATAAAAAATATAAAATCGTGTGTCTTTCTTTTTTGTTTGTTTTGTTTTGTTTTTTGAGGTAGGGTCTCCTGCTAGCCCAGGCTGAACTGGAACTCACTAATAGTCGCAAAGTGACCTTGAACTCACAGTGAACCTGCCATCACTGCCTCCTGAGTGCTGGGATTAAAGGCATGCACCACCACACCTGGCTTGGTATCTTAAAAGCAATGGAATTAGTTGTTTTCCTTGGATCAATATTGAGTCTCTCGGTTGTTCTACAAAATTGACCCTCAGCTGTTCAGCTGGGGCCTGAAAGATCTCCTTTAAAGAAGGTTCCCTCACATGATAGGCAGGTGAATGTCCAGGCTAAGGACTAGAACATTACCTCTTTTCTATTCAGGCCTTTATACAGATGGCTAGATCTGTCATATGCATAATGTCCAGATTACAATATAACCATCCCACCCAAATATAGTGGAACCATGGAGATGTCCTTAGACCCTACTTTTAGAAGTTACTTTATTAGCACATTTGTCTTTCACAAGAAAGCAATACATGTATAACTAAATAGGAATATGAATAAATTGCAGTATGTTGACATGAAAGTTATCAATTTATGAAAGTATTCAAATGGCTTTACTACTTAAATAGTAGACTGCTTTTGTTCATAGGCATCTCCCTCTCCTTCTCTCTGTCTTTTTAAGATTTTATTATTAAGCATCATATATATTTCTGGAATTAAAAGGAAATGAAAAGAATATAAAAATGTACCAGGCAAAGATAAATAAACAAAAATCACTCCCTGCAAATCCTTCATAAATATCTCTATCCCGGGCTGGAGAGATGGCTCAGCAGTTAAGGCACTTTCCACCAGTGCCTAAGGCCCCAGGTTCAATTCCCCAGGACCCACATAAGCCAGACCCACAAGGTGGTGGCCCTGGTGTGCTCTCTCTCTCTCTCTCTCTCTCTCTCTCTCTCTCTCTGTCTCTCTCTTTGCTTGAAAATGAATAAATAAAATGTTTTAAAAAAATCTCTATCCCATCTAGGAATGCTTTATGCAGGATTTAAGATGAGTCTGTAGCTCAGATCCACCTTATTCTACCATATGAATATGTGGTTTTTTTTTTCAAAATGAGTTTGGAGTGTCTCAAAATTCTATAGCTTTATTAAAATGATTTCAGGCCAGTTTTTCACGGCTGTGTATTGAATATTTTTATTTTGTCTGTAAAATTAGCTTGATATGCTAACCTAATTTAGTGATTGCATTTAATTCTAAGTGTCTCAAATTCCCACATTAAGTTGAAGCCATCTCTATAAAAGCAGGAAGACTACTGTGAGGTGTATAATTCACAACATGTAACACTGAAGACTTCTTTGTAACCATACTTTTTTTTCCCTTTCAGATTTAAAAGGTAATGGTAGAATGCCTTTAGAAGGTAAACTGATAGTCACATCGTGTGTGGAAATGTAATTTGTATGATAACTGTAAAATGAATTGGAGAAATAGATATAGAGGAGAAATTTTTGGTATAACACTGAAACTGTATTAATATTAACCTGCAGTGGGTTACTATATATTAAAATGACATTTCAGGGTAAATACCCTTTCAACTCTTACCATACCGACAATCCTAATTTAACTAAATGTCTTTAAAATGGGGATGAAGGGAAGAAGGGCATTAATGTGGAAGAAGGGAGTTAATGGGAAGCAGAGAGAGAAAGGAGATGGTAATTGGGAATAATATAAAATATACAACACATATATGAAAATATAAAAATGAAAAAAATACTAAAATTAAAATTAAATAAATAAAACATATTCCATGCTCATAGATTTGCATACTTATTATTAAAGATTGACAATAATATGCCTACTCATCAATGGATTTATTTCAGTATTTGCTGAAATCACAGCTACCTGTTTGTATACATTTGCAAGATGATTTTGTAATTAATATGAAAATAAAAGGGTCTCAGAAGAGTCAAAACAAGAGTGAGAAAGAAAAGCAAGCTTACAGGTGATGTCCTTTTTGGTTTTAAATTTTTCTACACAGCCATATTAGTAAAGACCAAGGAGGAGAATAGTGGAGGTTAAAGAAAAATCTGTGCAGGAAAGAATGGAAATGGACCCAAGAAAGAACCTAGACACTGTTATCAGTTGGTTTCTTACAAGAGCGCCAAAGCAAAACACATAGGGAAAGAATTACATTTTCATGAAATAGTGCTAAATGCTGAAGAATATCTACCTACAGAAGAATCAAATTGAATGCCTGTCTTCGACCATAAAATACTAATTCAATTAATCAAAGAGCTTACAGAAAGAATAAAAATAACTAGAAAAATCTCTGAAAAAAATGACACATTAATATTTCTGCCCTTATAGTAAGCAATGGTTCCTTAGTACCTAAAACACAAGAAACCAAAACCTACACAAAAGAATTAAATTAAACCAAATTCAAAAGTTTTTATTTCATAAGATACATAGTATAAAAATGAATTCCAAATAATGGATATATTTGTAAATTCTAAAAATATCTCAATTCTACAATTGCCTGTGATTTTACTCCTAAATGAATGAGAATTAGTAACATGTTTATATAGCACAAGTATGTTTATAGCACTAATAGTTGTAATAATAACAGAAACTTATCAATGGAAACAAGCCAAGAATTCATGAGTAGATAAATAAAAGGTGGCACATGCATACAATATATTTTGGCTATAAAAATGGATAAAGTCTCTCAACATGCTGGAGTATGGATTATGCTTGAATACAGTATGATAAATGAAAAGAATCTATATAGACTCAAATTTTCAAAATGTTTAAATAAGATAAATAAGCAAGCATCAATCCCAAGAAAACTCATACAGTGAATTAATTGATAATGGGGCACATCTTTTTTAATTATCAGAACCCTTCTAGTTCAGTTTTGAAACTGTGTGTTCATATGGAAAATTCAAGAAAACAAGGCGAATCAAAGAAAATGATGTTCAGTGAATTGAAAAAGTATTTGATAGCATATGGAAAACATGAAATTGTGTAGAACACAACTTTAAAAATTATCCTAAAATATTACTTTAGACAAAAAGAAAAGTCTGAAGCCAATTTTTTAAATGCTTTTTTGTTAACACATTGGGGAAAATATCAACTATAAACTGGAGGAAACCTAAAGGAAATATGATAGATGAGTAGAGATGAGTTAAATAGGATGTAAAATAGTAAAAACAAAAATAAATAAAATCAGAGGCTAGTCTTTGAAAAGTTGGATAGAATTTAAAAAATCTTCAGACAAATTTAATGGCATATATTAGTTATGCAAGGAGAATGATTGGGAGATAGGAAAGAGAGCTAGAAGAAACTGTGGAATTGGGAAATAAGGCATTATTGACTTAAAGAGCTTATTGAAAACAAGAAAGAAACTTCCTTTTTATATTCAAGATGGACATAGAGTGTTAATCAGTAGATTAAGGAGAAAAAGAAGAAGGAAAATGGATTTGATTCCTGAACACCCACATAAAGCCAAATGCACAAAGTGGCACATGCATCTGAAGTTCACATCTGGATGTTGTTTCTCTCTCCTCTCCTCTCTCTCTTTTTCTATGCTTGCAAATAAATAAAATATTTTTAGTTAAGGAATATATAATTTCTGAGAGTAAATTACTTATTGTGAAACAATAAGCTATCCTGAAAATGCAGAAAATAATAAAGACAAAATTTAAAAAAAGAAAAAAGAAAGGGAAGGAAAAGATCATGTGTAGTGCAGATGCTGGTGTGGAGCACGTGGAAGTCAGAGCAGCCTTGGATGCCATTTACCTTTCATGTGAAAGTTCATCCATTAGGTCAGCAAGCCCCAGGGATCATTCTGTCACCAGTGTTTGGGGTACAAGCATTCAACATCTTGCCCAGGATTTTTTAATGTGAACTCTAGGGATTGAACTCAAGTCTTCATGCTTGCTAGGAAACCATTTCCTCACCTATCTCCCCAAGCCGAAAACCATCTTTCTTTGCAGCAGTAAATAAAAAATTCTAATGAGGACTGGAGAAATAGCTCAGCTGTTAAGTTGCTTGTCTGCAAAGCCTAAAGCCATGGGTACAATTTCCCAGTACCCACGTAAAGCCAGATGCACAAAGTGGCACATGCATATGGAATTTGTATGTATTTGTATGTATCGAGAGGCTGTGATACAACCATTCTCTCTCTAATTGAAAATAAATTAGGGCTGGAGAGATTACTCAGTGGTTAAGGCACTTGCCTCCAGTGCCTAAGGCTGTGAGTTCAATTCCCAGGACCCACATAAAGCAGACTCACAAGGTGGTAGCCCTGGTGCATTCTCTCTCTCTCTCTCTCTCTCTCTCTCTCTCTCTCTCTCTCTCTATCTATCTATCTCTATCTCTCTGATTGAAAATGAATAAATAAAATATTTTAAAAAAGAAAATAAATTAATATATTTTAATTCTAATGAATTTACAACACATCTATTAATACTAATAAGACATCAGAAACCTAGCAGTATTGAATTAATAAGTATGAATATGTATGCTAGAGAATTGTAAATTATTTTTAATTAATATTTTTTGGTGTTTGTATGTTCATGATTGTGAGAGAAGAGGCACAACATGTCACAGTGCTGTGTCCAGTTAACAGAAGAACCTTGGGTTTATCTTTCTTTCCACCTCCTTGATTACTGTTCCACTGGCCAAGTTAGCTGTCCTGCAGGCTTGCAGGTTGCTTCTTACTGTCTGTCTCCCACCTCACCATAGATGTGCTAGAATTACAAACCCCTGCAACAGAGTCCAACTTATATGGGTTCTGGAGATATGAACTTAACAAGGACTTTATGGACCTAGACATTTCTTCATAATAAAATACTAGTGAAGTTTGGATTATACCATATTATTGCATTTTCCCCAAGTTGATTTGTGAATGATGATATAATTCAAAGTCCCTCAGCATTTTGCAGAAATAGATAAATATATATGAAAGGTATATTAAAATGTATATGAAAGATATATTAAAATGCAAACAACCAAAAAGAAGGAATAACAAAATATGCTTCTAGAAGTTTAAGATTTATTTTTCTTATTATTGCTTTTTGGTGGTTTGGGGGATTGAATTTTTTAAAATATTTTATTTATTCATTTTTCAAACAGAGAGAGAGAGA
>PVHP010040153.1:0-15982 GCA_004024765.1 Zapus hudsonius | reverse complement strand
CACATTGACTGAAGCCTCAGGTGGTGGGTTATAGCAAAGTTGGGAAAATCATCATAGGCTTCATTTGTTGTCTGATGACATTCTTAGTCTTTGTGTTGATGGAAGCCAGTGTCGGCCATTTCAAAAAAAGTCTCACCTTGGGACCTGATAGCCACCAGGATTTTAGGTGAGACACAGTAGTGGACAATAAATGGATGTTAAGGGGCTGAAGATGGCCAAGGTTTTTTGGCTCTGATTCCATCTCTCCATGATCACTGGAGTGCGATCAGACATTCAGCCTTGTTTGAAGTAGATGCAGCAATTTCTAGGATCTTCAGTTCAGAAAATAAATGACAACAAATGGCAAGTAGTTGGGGAAGGAGAACCCTTATTCACTAATGGTGAAAGTGTGAACTGGTACAGCCATTATAGAACAGAAAAAAAAAATCAATCTAACATAATGACCCAACTTGACCAATACTTGGCATATACACAAGGAATCTACACTTTACTATAGGGAAACTTGTCCATCCATGTTTATTGCTGTTACATTATGAAATATTGAGTTGGTTTCCATTCAGGGCTGCTATGTTGGGAGGTCATGGAACACTAAGGACTTGGTGTCTAGACGGAGGCACCTTTTATGTTATAACACCTGCCTCTGGTGACACTGATTCTCTGCAACCTATTTGCCCAGATGTGAGGATCTATAAGCCTGCCCTCCCAACTGCATGCCTTCCCCTGCTACCATGGACTGCTATATGATCTGGGAATGAGAACCAAAATAAAACCCTTTTATTTTAGAGTGTTTTTTGTTAGATATTTTGTCACAATAATTTATTGCTAATACACATGTGATACTTATGAAAAGTATTTCTGTCTCAAAATGGAACAATCATTAAGGGGAAAGAGGGATCATTTAATAAACAGAAGCTCTTTCTTTCTTGTTCTTTCTTTTCTTTCTTGGGTAAGGGGAACCAGGGCCTCTTGTATACTAAACATTTGCTCTATCTAGCAAGTTACAGCCATAGCCCCAAAATTTTTATTTTAATTTAGTCAAAAAAACCACCTATTTTTCTTATTTTTTTCTATTTCTGAAAATTTTCTTAATAAATTTAATGAACATTATAAGAACTTTTCCCCTATTTCCTCAAAATAATACAGTATGCTGAGCTCAAATTTGCTAACAATTAAAACAATATCTCCTGTCAATATGCAATGGACCACTCAAAAAAATCTGTTTATTATTTCTGCCATTTCATTTTATCCTAATGCCTGATAGTCTGTTTTTCTTTAGCTTCTCTATACATATTTTAAAGCAAAATCTTCTTTAAATCCCCATTAAAAAGAAGAGATAACAGGTCTGGAATTTTCCTTATCCGTTAAGCTTATTATCCTATGAAAGAAATTAAAATACAGCACAGTAGCCCACATGCACGTTTAAAAATTATGGAAGCCTATCTTTACCCACACAATTAATCTTGCACTTTTGAAAGAAACCCCAATGGAAATAACCAAATTGCTTTATATTTCTAGGAAGCAACATGCACAAAACACTGAATTTCTGCTGCGTACTCAACTGCAAACATACAAGTATGTCACAAAATGCTACTTTTGTCTTTATTTTAATTTATTAGATAAAAAATTGATAAATAACCTAGAAAACAACTCTAAGTAACATAGTCAATTATATGTTATAGAAAAGAGCACATGATATTTATAAAAAATGTGTTGTTGGAATCAAAGAAATAATTTTTTCCTTTCCAAATGCTTTCAATTAATCTGGAGAATATTTAGTATATTGTGACTTGCTCACAGTTACAATGCTTATTGTTTTCCTATAACCCTAAAATCAGCTTCTTATAGAAAATATAACATCTATAGACAAGATTTTGGTACCTATTTGTGCATTTTATTATTTAAATATAAATACTATCTAGCCAAGCATTGGGTAGGGTACCTGTAATCATGGCTCTTGGGAAGGCTGAAGCAGAAAGATTACTATAAGTTCATCACCAGCCTGGACTACACATTAAATTCCAGGCCAGCATGAACTACATAGCAAGACCCTGACTCACAAATAATACCATTAAATATAAGTGGCTAAGAAAATGGTGTCTGGCCAATACGGCTTCACACACAGTCCGTTAAAACTACCATTCCGCTAAGACTCATGTAAGAGTTCTGTGTATCAAGACGTATTTATTTATGTGCCTCTGAGGTTACAACATGTTTCTGAGACATGCTATTTTTAGTATAATTTATCACATTTTTCAATTTATTCATATGTGGTACTGCAGATATATAATGCATAACTTAAATTCACCCCTGTTATTAAAATATGATGCTAATCTAGAAAAAAAAACAATGACCAAGTCAAATAGAGCTCTCTTTTGGTCAGACTAATAATGTAAACCCAGTTTAATCACTGATAAATGTTGCCTTGCATAAGGTAATTGTTTCATCACTGAGTAGTTAACACAAAAGGTTTCCTGAATTGGGTAGTATTTTAGCTTTACTTACTTTTCACATCCCACTCACAACAGACTAATAATTGTTTCTCTGTTGACTTACCCCCAAACCTGGATTCTTCCACCAGATTTTATATATATATATATTCATATATTTAAAAGGAAAGAGATGGAGAGACAGAGAGAGAGAGAGAGATAGAGAGAGAACATTGGCACTCCAGAGCCTCTTTAGGCTACAAATGAACTCCAGATGCATGCACCATTTTGTGGGTAATGGGGAATTAAACTTGGATTGTTTGGCTTTTCAGGCAAGCATCTTAGCCACTGAGCCATATCTCCAGAATATCTTATCCCCCTTCTCCAGAATTTAGCTGCCCATTCTTTTATGTTGTCATATGATCTTCTACTAATCTGGAAACACAAGAGTCATCCACTATACTCACACATTTGCATGGACAATCATAGAGACAGAGAGAGTACAGCAACCATAAAACAACCCTCAGAAGAATAGGAAGGAAAGAGTTCACATGATTAACACATAAGCCACCATCCATAAAAACCCCAGGAGATTTCAAAAACATTATTAAAATAATAACATAAAGTGTGCTAATAATTCAGACACTGTGCTAATGACTTAATTATTCCAGTGATCTGAGAAACAGTATGATTTCATTGCATTAAAATAAAACAAAGAATGCCAAAGGAATTTCCCTAAAGCAGTCTTAGGAAATAATTATGAATATGTAAACAGAAAATATCTAGGAAAAAAATAATAAACCTCCTATAATTAAAACATATAGATAGATAAATAATAACAGGTGATGATAAATAACAGATTATTTATACATAGATAGATGATAGATAGATAGATGAGAGATAGATAGATAGATAGATAGATAGATAGATAGATAGATAGATAGATAGATACCGAGAAATAAATTAGGAGCAACAATAAATGAAAAACAGTAAATAATGAGTGAAAAAAAAGGGAACCTTCAATCAGGATTATTCTCTCATCTTTTACTGTTTGGTGATTTTTTTTCCTTAAATGCCATTCTTTTAAAAGTGGGTAATCTTGTATGGTAAGTTTTAGTTTGAAATATCTTGTTCTCATGATAGAAAAACATCTATCTGGGTCATTAATTTTCTCATAGAAAAAGATTAGAAAGCAGAGATTTCAACTATTTTATTCAATGTTCTTCCTGTAGACAAATTAATATGGACTCAAACATTTTGAAAACTGAATCAAAATTAAATATTTTTGTATAAAATCTTTTTTTTCAAGTGGTGAAAAGTAAAGAAATTTAAGAATTGATTTATAGGTGGCAGACAGACAAATTCAGCCTAAAGAAACTGGTTGATTTCCATTATCCTCTGTACAATACCAGGTTTGGGGTTTATGCTTCACCACAGATTAAATAGTTTATTTTTCAGATGCCCAAGGCAGCCATCCAGTCTAGTAAATGGCTAATGTAAGTCATAACAGTAAAGTTAGATGGAGGGTTTTTGTTGTTACTGTTCTACTTTCAGCACTGCGAGATTAGAATGCAGTGGGAGTGTGAATCCCTGCCTAATGCTTTCGAAATGTTCCCCTATGCTTCACAGAGTTGGTTTTGAGTATACGGAAACAAAAAAAGTTCTAAATACCAGAAGAAACATTATATGCCCTGTTCTAAAAGCTGTGTTATGATCACGCATTCAAGCTGATTCTATAGTCATTGCTGCTTCTCCTCTTCCAAAGGGATAAGTCATATAACATGATGAAAGCAGAGATGCTCTGTACTAAGACGCTTATCACTTTGTCTCCCTCGGGCCACAAGTATCATTCTGAGACATTCGTCTCTGTCATTAAATGTTGATTACTGAGTTAACTGAAAAAGGAAACCATGAAGAAACAACTACAAAACCAAAAAAAAAAAAAAAAACAATAGTTTTACAACCCCCTTCTCTAGGGCTAGGGAGATGGCTCCATGTACAAGCCTAATGGCCTGAGCTTGGTGACCAGAGCCCACACAAAGCCCAAGCACAGTGGCGAGCATCTGCAATCCCAGGTCTCCTGAGGTGAGGTAAGACATGAAGACAGGAGAATTCCAGAAGCTCACAGGTGAACTAGCCTGGTGAACAAGAGACTCTACCCTCAAACAAGTACTATCTGACTGTAAGAGAACAGATAGTAATATGTGATAGAAATAAGGGATAAAAAAAAGAAGGAAGAGAGAAGGAGGAAAGGAAAGAAGAAGGGGGGATGGACAATACAGGGAGGGAGGAGGAAATGATTGATTCTACAAGCAAGTAGACAGAGAAAGCTTGCAAAGCTTTTTAATATCATTGCCACATAGAGATAAGAGGTCTTAGTAGCCACTGGACAATATTTATTTCAGATAGTATAACCCTCATCATCTATCTATCATCTATCAACTATCTATCTATCTATCTATCTATCTATCTATCTATAAATAATATTTTATCTACTATCACCTCTCATCACTTATCTTTTATCTATCTATATGTTTTAATTATAGGAGATTTATTATCTTTTCCTAGATATTTTCTCTTTACATATTCATAATTATTTCCCAAGACTGCTTTAGGGAAATTCCTTTGGCATTCTTTGTTTTATTTAATGCAATGAAATCATACTGTTTCTCAGATCACTGGGATAATTAAGTCATTAGCACAGGATCAAGACTCAGGGTGTCCTCTGATCTCCACACATGTGAACCGACATGTAGGCACATACACACACATCATGCACACATACACATCCATACACGCTATTGGCCACTTAGAGTATATTTCACTTAGAGGTATTTCACTGGTTTTAACTTGCTTTTATATAATGATTAGCATCATCCCAAGTCCTTATCAGCCATTCATGAAGCATCTACAGTACAAAGTCTATTTCAATCCCTTTCCCCCTTTGAAGATGTGTTTTGGTAATTTTAGGAGTTTTTTGAGTATTGATTACCTATAGTATATATGATTGGCAAAATCACCCATTGTGAAGCTTACTTTTTATTATTTTTATTTCAAAATGACATTTTTATGGGGATTCAAGATTTTAGAAATCAATGTGAACACACATAGCATATTTTAGCAGTAAAATTTCCACTCTAAAGAGACCAAATAAAGATTTGAATTGACCCAACCTATTTATGTTACTTCAAGTTAAATGATTTTTGGAATTGAAGACATTCTCATTTCTTTGTACCAGACTGTACAAAAGAAAAGACTGTACTGTATGAAAACAGATAGTAATATGTGATAGAAATAAGGGATAAAAGAAAAGAAGGAAGAGAAGGAGGAAAGGAAAGAAGAGGGGAAGGAAGGATGGAGAGCAACAGGGAGGGAGGAGGAAATGATTAATTATATAAACAAGTAGAAAAAGCTTGTAAAGCCTTTCAATACTCACCTTTGCCACATAGATAAAAGATCTTGGTAACCGCTGGACAATATTTATTTCTGATAGTATAACAGTGTCTGTCTTTAAGAAAATTGATTTTAATATACTTACTGGTTCCAAAATATTAATGTTTAAAATGCCAATCATATTTAGTGCTGAGCACTGACAACCACTTCTTCTGAGCACTTTTGATAAGTTTTGAGCCCCCCAACTAGTTATTACAATCTGCAAAAAGAAGCTTCTCTCTCCAAAAACACAAAAAAGAAGGAATTTCTTCAGAAAGAATAAGGGATTGAGTGGAGGAGCATTGGGAGTGGGTGAACAGAAGAAGGTAATAAGTGGTAATGATCAAAATACATTATGAATATGTACAAAATTATCAATATAAATAACAATCTTATGTTAGGGAGATGGCTTAGAGCATGAAGTCTTTGCCATGTAAGCATGACGACCCGCACACATTTAAAGCTGGATGAGGAACACAACCTATAATCTCAGCACTATGAAGGTGGAGACTGGAGAGTCCCCAGGGCTTGTTGGCCATGTTGTGAAGCCAAATTGATGATCTTTGATTCAGTTTGAGACCCTATCTCAAGAAAATAGAAGGGAGAATAAGTGAGGAAGTCACTGAATGACAGCCTTAGCCTCCATAGACACGCACATTTGGTCATATCCATTTGAAATATGCAACACAACACACCACACGTGCAAACATGAAAATTTCAATCATATGAATATGTCATCAAATAATGTTTCAATTCAAACAAGTAAAAGGTCTCATGAAATGCCACTGTTCATAAAAAGGTAACATTCAATGACCACTTTTATCATGTAATAATATCAAGAAATATTTCCTCATAATAGAAATGAAAATATCCATCATTCTGATGAACATCTGTCTTTGTTTACATCAGCCTACATTAGAAAATGTCAACGGAAACATCAGAAAATATATTAGTTTGATTTTTATTTTTATTGCTGAAATTAATTGGGAAAAAGGAAGAAAGATTCTAGCATGACAGGTTTCTTATCAATAGCAACATGATGTTAAAAAATAAAAAATCTCAGAAGAGATAATTGACATATATTCATCCTGAAGTTATACCTGACAGTGTGGTGGATCATTTCCAAGGGAACAAATTTCCATTAGAAAAGACTGAATATTATCAAAAATTATAAAACTGCCTTGCCTTGAATCATTCTATGAGATCACTTATTACACTGTCAAAGAAAATAAGTGATACAAAAGCATAGATTGAAGAGGGTGTCAGAAGCCACCTTATGCACCAAATAGAAATGGTCATATTGGTTTGTGGAAAGGCTGGCAGAAGAAAAACTACACTGAAACTATTTAAAGAAAATCTATGATAGAGGGAAAGTACAGAAACTCACCAACTATGAAATAAAACACTAGTTCTTAGCAACATTCTTTTCAAGTACTACAAAGTTTGAAAGTAATAAACCTACCCTATGAAAATTAGGTTTTATAATAGCTTTTATCTATTGCATATATCATCACCTCTTTAGATAAATTATGCCTTCCAGATTTAATATGCAACGTCCAGCAAATGATCCATGAGTTATTTCAGGGTGTCACTAATTAATACCTAATATCTGTGCTGCCTAGGTAATAGACATGACATGTCATGACAGGTGTACAGTCTGGGATTCTGTATTTGTAACAAGACCCAAAGCGACATCCATGATACTGACATCAATGTATACTAAGTGGAAAGGTTCTCACAGGCTGGCAGGTCAAGGTAGGGGAAGAATCTTCTTCAGGGACCAAAGCAGAATACTGACACTTCTTCAGAAATAAAAAAATGATGCAGATATATACCTCACTGTTCAGAACAATGGTTCCCCCTGTCTTAACAGGGCACCTGTTTCTTTGGTCACATAAATTGGTGAGAGGAACAGGAAGAAGTGGCTGAGGGACAGAGGCAAATGAAAACCTATTTCTTCCCATGTCTACAACAGCCCCAATCCCTAAGAAAAGGACACTGAAGTTAGTTTTCAGCAAAGCAAAAGGAATGGTTCCTACTGCTTGAAGTTGGGTCTTTTCCTGTTTATCTTGCATATGTCTTTTCCTTCTTTCTCTTCTTGGAGTCCATTGGTTATCATGGAAACGACTCCAGTCAGAATGAGAATAGAGCCCTAAGTACTTTCAACTGAGGCAGTGTCACAAATTGCATTCAATTCTCAGAGCTGGGTTTACACCACAGTTGGAGAGCTGCAAAATTAAATCAGAAATTAGACTACTGAATTATTCTGGACCCAACTCTAGAAGGGAGGCTACGGGTCTCGGCAGGAACACATAAGAATCTCAGCTGTGGAGAATGATTAGGCAATGAACATCACACCAGGGGCAAATGGATTTCTAGGAGGAAGGGATAAATAAAAGTTCCCTATCTCTTTGCTACACATTTCAAATATCCCTTTGGTGTGAGGTGCCGGAATTACTGCATTGAAAAACTGTTAGTTGGAACTTAGGGAAATTGCATGATTTTCATCATTTATGGAACAGTTTCTGGTTAGAGAATATGAAAAAGAAAAGACATCCACATTATATAAGAATCACATTCGCACATGCAGGCAAGGTGAAACTATAAGTGTCCAGTAACATCTGGAGCCTTGTTCTTTAAGTCATGAAGACTAGCGATGATGAAACCAGCCCTTTACCATGAACTGCTATAAACAAGAGTAGAGCTTACTGCTGCTATTAGCCATAGTTAGGTTTGGGAAAAAAAAAACAGAAGTTGGATGCAATATTGGCAATTAAAGAACAAGCTTTTGTTAATGCTAGCAATCAAGAGGTTTTGATTTTACAAACATTGAATATATTACGGTGGCCCAAAACTAGTCTTTTTTTTAAAAAACAAGTAGCGTCTTTCTCTTTCTTACAACAGTAAGGTATAATCCTAGCTAACAGACAAGCTGTTTTCTATTCAAACTATTTACTTGCCATTTATAGCAAAGAAGAGCACTTTCAGAATCCAGAATTACCATAGAAACCATATTTTTAATCCTGGAGGACTGAAAAATGCTCGGTTATGAAATGGTGACAACTAAATTACAAGTCCCTAAACACTCTGTTATTGTAAGCAATGTCTCAAAACCAGACATATTGTTTATTTAAATTTTGTTTTCCTTTAAGTTAAAGCCATAGTTTTGCATAACATGCCTATAACATTTTGATTAGGTAACTTAAGCAAATATAATACTACACAATATGATAGCAGAGAATCAAAATTAAAATCATAATGAATACAAAAGAATGATTTCAATTGTCATACCAGATGTTCTGCATTTTTGCTTTTTTTTTAAAAAAAAGCTCAGAAGCAAAACACAGAAATTCCAGTAGAATGTTCACTAAGGAGGGGCTGTCTAGAGGTTTTGATCAAGCTGCTTGAAAAAGTTGACTCTCGGAGGAATAGCTCTTTAGATAAGTGAGACTCTGTATTTCTTTCTAGGTGAAGTAAAAAGGCAGAATTAAAAAGCTGTATATGGTATTTAACTTTCCCTTCTTTTATAGTATATGCAGCTAACAAAAATCAGCTATTGTTCTCAGATTGTCCATATCATTATTCCACAGAAAATTCACTTCACCTCACCTCACAGTATTAATCCAAGGACACCTGCCCTTAACATTAACTTTATCCAGAGACTAGACTTGAATTCTCTCGGCTGCTTTCTAAAGTAGGTCCTTCTAAGTAGCCAGCAATCTTCATCTTAAATTCATGCCAGAGCCAAGATGTTTTCTGACTCACAAACTAATCTTACAGAGCTTCATGTATGATTTAATTCATTCTGGGATAATATCCTTCCCACTGATCTTCCCAAAGCTCTCTGGATTAGGCACCCAATTTCAAGTTCTCTCACCACATTTGTCTAACTTTGCTGCTTTGAAAGAATAAATGGTGAATTGAGGAAAATGTTGTGGTGGGAAGAAAGAATGGTATGGTTAGCTGGTGCCGACCTCTTAAAGCAAGATCCTTGGGGAGGATGGGCGTGTTTAGTGCATAGAGTGTGGAGGGTTGTGGCATTTCACAGTGCCAGATGTGCCTCTGTTTATTAATCTCAAAAAATGAAAAGAATAATAATACTTATCTCATGGAGTTTGTGGGTAATTAAATAATTAGCCATCCAAAAGTTATTTAGAGTAAGTACCATGATATACCTAGTGCACAGTAAGACTGAATGCTGTTTATTACTGTTATTTCAAATAATGGGAAAACCACTTGGCCCATGTTGAGAAAATATAAAGAAGGCCATGTGACTGGAAATGCACATCAGCAAACATGCCATCACTCTTTGAGAGGAGACAGGGACTAGGTTTGGTGGTCTTGTCTGAAAAATGCAGGTGTAAAGAGATTGATTCATGCAGATCCCATAGACTCTTGAATTCTTCATCTTTGGACCTATTCTCTAGCCTAGAACAAAGACTGATGTACTTATGTAAACAAGGATTTTAAAAATTAGAAAAAAAAAACAAAAGAAGGAAAATGGGAAGACTTAGATAAATCCCAAGAAGAAACGGTAATAATTGATACTTTCTTGCAAATGGTCACAAAGATATTCTGATATCACAGTTGGCTATGTAAGAACACAGCAATAATCTAAACTATGTTTGCTGAAGCTCTGTCTCAACAAGATTGCAGAATTTATAATGAATGGTTTATGATCTCAAAGAGGATCGAGCCCTCTCCATATACATTTGAAAAGGAGATCTAATTTGGTCTATATAGAGGCTACACTTTTGAAATAGTTGAACAGTCATCAACATCCAATGGGAGTAGCAACATAACTCAACAAGCAAGCAGTAACGGAATGAGATTAAACAAAGGAAAACATATACCCACAAAGGTGACTTTAGCGTTGGAGGACTTCAAGTGTGATTTCAAAGACTGAATTAAATACAAAATGCCCAGCATTGTCTTCCCAGCAAGTACATTAATTTGGAAGAAGCCAGGATGCCGCTTTAATGCATTCTGGTTTCTTATTTTGTTACATAATAATATGCTTAAAAAGCAACACATTGTGAGCTTGGGAACTGTTAGGCATTTATTTACCATGGTGGGTTAATCTCATTCAGTGAGGTATAGAAATTCAATAATGAGTGCTACAGTATATAAGCTAATTGCTAGGATAAAAACCAAATGAATAATTACTTAACTCCAGAATGAGGCCTGCGGGAATTTTTCTTTAATAAAGGTTTAATTCACCAGTGATAATGAATGCAATCTCACATACTACTGAATAACACCATTAGCATAATGGCTGTGATACAAAAACTATAATTAGAACTAAACAGAAACGTTAATTACAACCACCAAGGTACTGAATGAAATACTGTTGTTTAAGAAATTGACCTGCTTTGCTGTGGTACTTTATGGGCTCAAAGATCTCTCTATAATTAAGCATATTTGTATAAAAACATATAAAAATATATATGCATACATATAACATATATTAAAGCAGAGCTTTTAATCACTCTACTAAATCCTCTAAGCATAACAAATATGTTAACAACAAATTGCCTCAAATATAAAACACAAGCTAAACATAAAAATGATTAACACAATTGTCCTTAACTTGGAAAACAAACACTAACATTCATATTTTTAAAGTCCAAATGTAGAGATAGTAGGTGTCTTCAACTATACATTTTACTAGTACTAGTGCTACAAACCCTAGAGGCAGTTACTGAAATTAACAAATTAATAGTGTGAAATAGTGCTAAATAGCTTTTAAAGTAAGGTGTCCATTCAATAAAATTGGTAAGTACTAAAACAATAATTCTAAAAATTTAGCAATAATTTAAAATAATGCAAATTTTAATTACAAATATATAATGCATTTGACTGAAACGTCATGGGTTTATATATGTAGATACATATGTGTTAAGCATTTTGAAACCAAATGTCATATTTCATTATATCAAAAACAGTAACAATATGTATCATAATGTTCCATTACTAAACAAATTCAGTGGGATATGCTTAGACATATTTTCAAAAGATATACCATGTTCCTTAAAAAATTATTGTTTTGCATGTGCATGTGTTTAGTATGTGGAGTGTGTGTGTGTGTGTGTGTGTGTGTGTGTGTGTGTGTGTGATGTATGCATGTGTCCTGAACCCAAAGGAGAACATTAGATGTGATTAGGTGTGTGCCTCTATTACTCATCGGTGTTGTTTCCATAAAACAGACTAGAGCGGCAGTTTTTTGTTTGTTTGTTTGTTTTTTGTTTTTTTAACTAAACTGGCTGACGAACAAGCCCAGAGATTCTCCAATCTCCACTCCTCACAAAACTGGATACAGATATATGTTTCCCAGATGTTTTGTGTGGGTCCTAGGGGTCAAACTCAAGGTTAATTAGGCCCTAGTGCTTATGTGGGGTGGTGATTTGATTCGGATGTTCCCCATAAACTTGTGGCAAATTTGGAATTGGAATTTTGTTGCAGGTGTGTTGTTGGGGGTGAGCTTATGGGTATTATAGCCAACTTCCCCTTGCCAATGTTTGCCACACCCTCCTATTGCTATTGTCCACCTGATGTTGGCCAGGAGGTGAGGTCAAAACCATGGTGTTCCCTGCCATCATGAAACTTCCCCTTGAATCTCTAAACCAAAATAAAACCTTCCTCCCACAAGCTGCTTTGGTTGGGGTCTTTGTGCAGCAATGAGAAGCTGGCTGCAGCACGTAGCAAGTGTTCTTACCCAATAAGACC
Organism: Zapus hudsonius; assembly: GCA_004024765.1. Lineage (NCBI taxonomy): Eukaryota > Metazoa > Chordata > Mammalia > Rodentia > Dipodidae > Zapus > Zapus hudsonius. The sequence goes on along the minus strand of PVHP010040153.1, from coordinate 3,398 downwards.
TCTCCCAAGGCTCAGTAATTTAAATTTATTAAAGATAGAACTTTTGGCCAGGCATAGTGATACCTACCAATAATGCCAGCACTTGGGAGGTAGAGACAGGAGGATCAGGAGTTTAAAGTCATCAGCTACATAGCAAATTTAAGTTGAGTTGGGCTATATGAGAGCCTATCTAAAACAAAACAAAAAGGAAGAACTTATTTAGGAGCAAATGTAAAAGCATGACAAGAGTCAAATCAGTTTAACTAGAAAAATTGTGTGGGAATATTCATAATTTTTCCTTGGCTACATTTTATCTTTTTACTTCATTATTCAATTTTAATTGAATAACCATATTTCCTATTACTTTAAAATCAATCCTGTCTCTCCATTCTAACACATTTTTCCAACAGTACAACAAAATTTCTGGTATTTCATACTCATAATTTCCTAGAAAAGCACCTCTCTTCCCGCTGCTTGTCACCCATGACAATGCTATTCATTAAAGGTATCACCTCCTGTGCTAATGCATATGAGAGACATCATTCTTTGTAAAATATGTATGACAATGTGCTGTGACAATGATTTCTTGCTAGAAGTGGACTTCTGACCACAGCATTCACCTTGATGTATAGTCCTCAAGGACACAGAAAAGAGAGACACTAGGAGGAAGAATTAGCTCTTGGTAGATTCTCCCAAAGCTGCTCTCATTATCCTCTGATGCTGATGAAGTGGGCAAGGTGATAGGTCATTGTGGTTTAATTTTTTTTTTCTAATGATTAAGTTTTAAACATTTCTCATGTAACTGTTGACTGTTTGTATGTCTTCTTTTAAGAAATGTGTATTTAAATACTATGGACATTTTTAAATCAGGTTAGTCATTTTTTTTACTATTAAGTTGCTTGAATTCCTTATATATTTGGAGATTAGCTCCTCATCAAATATATGGTTGGGGGCTCGAGGGATGGCTCAGCAGTTAAGGAATGCAAAGACTAACAACCTGGGTTTGATTACTCATCACCCACCTAAAGAAGATGGCACATGTATCTGGAGTAACTATGTAGCAGCTGTAGGCCCTGGTATGCCCATGCTTATTCTCTCTCTCTCTCTCTTTCTCTTTCTCTCTCTCTCTCTTTCTTTCTGTGCTTGCAAGTAAATATTTTTTCCAAAAATATATATGACTGGAAAATATATTCTCCCATTCCATAAGCTGTTTTTATAGTGACTATTACTCAAATATATCTTTGATAAAATATAGAGTATTTAGGGAAGATGACCCTCTTACACAAGTCTGGGTGAGCTATAGGATACAAAGTGGAAAAGAGAGAAAAAAAAGATGGAGTGAATTAGATGTATCCAGTCAACTTTGGTACCAAAAATGATCACCCTCATTAGGTAAGACACATACATAACTTCCTGTAGAGCATAATAATAATAGCAATAAACTAACCCTTGCTTGGTGTCAGTGTACACAAGACTTCTTCTTATGTTCTCTGTTCTATACTCAGGTAATAGGAACAGATTCAACTCAATTCTGTAAGATGCATAATGTGGCTATGAAAGAAATGAGAGCCTCAAGGCCTACTCAAACATATCAGGCCTACAGGAAGTGTTACTTAGCAATATGATGCCACTTGGCCTGGAGACAGCCAACCCTGACCATGGGGATTATCAGGTCTATAAGACGATGGCATCTAAACTGATCGCCCTGAACAAGGTCACCTCAGTACAGATGCAACTTTCACGAGCCTCAAAACAAGTCTTACACTTACCAAAATAGTTTGCAAGAAACATGACTGAATATCAGAGAGTGCCTAAGACCCATCTTTGACACAAATCACACAGAATGGGGAAGTCACCCCTAGGGAAGCTGGCCAACTTGGACCAACCAAAAGCTGTGAACTCCTCAAACCATCCAAACAGGAAATTCAGAAGTTTTTCTTAACAAACTCATACCAAACTGAATAACAATTCCTCACATCAAATTAGGAGTTCAAAAATTTAAATATTTCGCAACTTTGTCCTTTTTCTTTTTCGCATCATTATTTCTCATTGAGGAGGGAGTATTACTGATAATAATTCTCCTATAATAAGAACTTGAATGCATTTAATTTAACTTGAAATAACCATTTTAGATAAAATCCAAGAAAAAAATGAAGATTTTTAAAAAATAATATCAATCTTGGAAAATGTGTCTCCAATGGACTGTCACAAATATTAATTAAATGCCATTAGCCCATCCAAGAAGCTCTAGACATATCTACTATCATAGGTTAATGCCCCAAAACATCCCTGTTGGAACTGTTTATGGTTCCTGCTTTAAGCAATCATGTGACTTGCCTTTCTTTCTATACAGGAAGAGAATGGGGGGGTGTGTCCTATTGGTCCCAGCAATCTGTCCTTTTGGCCTTGGGAAATCTTGGCAGTTTGAGGGTGTGTGAATAATGTAAAAAAAAAAAAAGATTCACCTTGCTATGGGCCTTGAACCATTCTGCAAACACACAGAAGAATAAATTAAGTTAATTTGATTGCTGGTGTTGCTGGTGTTAAGACTGCCCTTCACTGAGTGAGGAGAAGATGTCTGTAAAAGTAGAGGGGATGATTATAAGGGAAAAAAATTAAAATGGCATAAAATTTTCCTTTCTGCCTTGTATTTGCTGGCATATAAATTTCTGGCAAGGAAAATCACAATCAAGCAGAAACCATCTACTTTGCGTTATAAAAATTAGCGCAGTTCAAGCATGTGGTCCTGTCCAGATAAAATACTGTCGTTTTCTTTCTTTCTTTCTTTCTTTCTTTCTTTCTTTCTTTCTTTCTTTCTTTCTTTCTTTCTTTCTTTCTGTGGATTTTGTTTTCTTTATGTACTTTTCACTTCAGTAGATGTAAAAAACTCCTGTCCAAACAGAGCCCTATAGTGCGCCCACAATACAATTCAGACCCCTCTTGTATTTTTAATTAACTCAGGCCCAGCAGTTGTTTTCAACAGCTAACATTTTGTGTGAGTTACAGTATACCCACTGCTGAGACATAAATGCAGAGTAATCACTCTAATAAGTGGATATAAACATTTACAACAATTGCAACAAGTCTGTGCAACAAATAGGGAATGTAAAGACAAATAACCAGCAGCAAGCCAGGAAATGAAGTCTCAGTACAACTGCAGGGGTATGAATGTCATTCAAAGCTCTGAGCTTTTACTGCCTTTAGTCATTTCAATACCCCAAAGTGACTAATGAACTTCTACTTTCAATGCCGAAAAATATAGATATATATGAGAACCCTGATTAGGAAACAGAAAACAAAACCAAGACTTCAATTTTCATGTTTGTGCCAAAGACACCAGCAGAGAACTCAGGCACTCGGGTGACGACATCATTTCCATAACAGAAAGAAATTATAAAACTACATCCAGAATGAAAAGA
>PVHP010040152.1:0-16020 GCA_004024765.1 Zapus hudsonius | reverse complement strand
ATTTAAACATATTCTACTGGAATCTGGTGCTATGATATAATGAATAATTCATGATTTCTACAAATGCCTGTATAATTCAGGTAGCAACATAAGGTTACAATAACAGGTGACATTAAGTATCACATTAGATGTATTTGCCAAAGCACTTAAACTGACAAAATGTTTCAACTTGTTTTATTTTTCCACTTTAGTTCTCTAGTGCATTTCTTGTTCCAGTTTTGCCATTCCTATTTGAAATTTATAGTAGATATTCATTTTTATTGCCCACTTACAATTCTTAACTTCTGTGGAAAATTAAGACTTAATGCTGAATGAATTAAATGAATATACCACAAGATTGACAGACTATCAAATATGAGTTTCCACATTTCTTATTATTTTTAACATTAATTTTAAGGCCCCTTCAGCCCTTTTCTTATCCATGTAAGGATTAGTAATTTTAAAATCTTAATGAAATTGTTATAAAAATATTTTAAAGCACAGCACTATTTTTTGGTAGCAGTACTCCACTAATCCAGCCAATTAAAAAAAAAACACACACTTCTGTACAGCTGGCGTTCAACTTCTTGATCATTTGCTTGAGAATACTCAAGGCAAGACTCTGCTCCTTTTTTGCCCAGAAAACTTGTGCTTCCTCCAAATGCCACTCGGAGACTCCACAAATGGCTGAATTATACTGCTTAATTTGAAATATTGCCCTTTCAGGGAGCTGAAATAAAAAATGACATATGAAAATAAATATTTTTATTCTTTTTTTTAAAAGCAGAGAGAGAGAGAGATAGAGAGAGAGAGCACCAGGGCCACCACCTTGTGGGTCTGGCTTATGTGGGTCCTGGGGAATTGAACCGCGTGCCTTAGGCACTGGAGGCAAGTGCCTTAACCACTGAGCCATCTCTCCAGCCCAATATTTTTATTCTTATTACCACAAAAATTAAAATGAAAGCAGCAACTAGTATTCATTGAGAACTTCACTATTTGTCAGGGACTACCTGAATCATCAGCTTACCTTCCATCCCCAGCCCACACCATCTATCTGTATGTGTGTGTGTGTGCACATACATCAGATCACTGAATTGTTATCATCAGAGTAAGTTAGTGATGTCTTCCTTTATAACCAGGAAACTGAAGTTGAAAAAAGATAGGTTCCTTGTCATGGGCTTAAATACAGGTTTAAGGTTTAAGTTCCCATAAGGGAACTTTTTTTCCTTTTTTCTTATAGCACTGGGGATTGATTCCAGAGACTTGTCTATGCTAGTCAAGTACTATATCCCTAGCTTTTTTTTTAACTTAAAAATAATTGTTTAAATTTACTTGTAAGGAGAGACAGCAATAGAAATCGATAAGACAGGCAGGGAGGGAGGAAGAGAGGGAAGAAAAGAAAGAGATGGTGGGCACATAAGGGCCTCTTGCCACTGCAAACGAACTCCAGATGTATAGGCACTTTGTACATCTGGTTTTACATGGATATGGGGAATCAAACCCAGGCAGCCAGGCTTTGCAAGCAAGCACCTTTAACTGCTGAGCCATCTCTAGCATCCTTTTTTCACTTTGTGAGACATGGTCTGACTAGGTTGCCCAGGATGGCCTTGAACTTACTCCTTTGCCCATGTAGTCTTTGAACCCATGATCATCTTACCTCAACCTCCCGAGTGACTAGGATACAGACCAGTGCCCCCAAGCTTGGCTCAACATAAAAATCTTAAACAAGAGGCTGGGAAGATGGTCTGACATACTAGAGTTAATACAGCACTCCCATGAAGATTTTACATAAAAGCAAGCATCAGTCATTCCAACACTTCTACACTGAATGGGAAGTGGGGACAGGAGAATCCTGGAAGGCTGTGGGCCAGCCAGCCAGCCTGGTACTGTTCGTGGTGAATAAGAGACCCTTCAAAGATCAATACCCGAAGTTGTCCTCTGACCTTCACACACACACATTTACACAAAGATAATTTTTGAAAATCTTAATTATACTATATAGTAGTGATTTCAAGTTCTCAACGACATTTCTTTTTCACCCATGCCTTTCTGTTAATTGAGTAATAAAAGGTTAAGAGATGAAATGACATGATTTTACATTATATCCTCTTTACCTCAGTGTTCTTGAAAGTGCGGGCAAGAATAGAGAATTCTACAAGGTGCTTAGTGAGAATATCTTTAAAACATTCTCTTCGGGAGTTCTCCATTTCCTTTTGCATGAGGATCTCCAAAATGACTGTTCGGAGAGCCATGATAGGCTCCTGAAAACTAAAATCACTGTCCTTAAGAAGCTGGGATTGTTTCTGCCACTTCAAGTACACTTCGGAGAGTTGCCTGTCTGTGACTGACCTGAAAGCCAAATTACAGTTTATGTGAACAAGAGAAATGAAAAAAAAAAAATCAGGTTCTGAAACTTAAATATTTTATATTGTATAAGAGAACTCAGTAATAAGACTAGAATTTATAATTAATCCTAAATATAGATCAAAGTTAAGAAAAGTACAAAAATAGGGCTGGACAGATTGCTCAGTGGTTAAGGCACTTGCCTGCAAAGCCTAAGGACCCTAGATTGATGACCCAGTACCCACGAAAACCCAGATGCACAAAAGTGGTGCATACATCTGGAGTTCATTTGCAGCAGCTGGAGGCCCTGTCATGCCCATTCTCTCTATCTTCCTTTGTCTGCAAATAAATTTTTTAATAAAGAAAAGTACAAAATACAGTCAAGCGTGATGGTTCACATCTTTAATCCCAATACTTGAGATGCTGAAGTGAGATCACCATGAATTTGAAGCCAGCGTGGGCTAAAGAATAGCATAAAATACTAGGTAGTTAGACCTCCAAGAGGTCAGTAGAGAGGCCACAAATAAGCATTTTAAAAGATTTTCCTAAAATATTCTTTGAAATCGCAAAAGGCAACCCTTCTAAATAAATATTCTTCTGAAATGAGAATGCCTTCATCAGACCTGTCATATAAAAAATGCCCGTACTTCTAGGCCTGTTTGTGGTAAAGGAAGGTATATCTAAAAAAGAAGTGAGTGAATCCATTTAATTACCTATGCAGTCTATGGAGCAGCAGGTGTCAAAGAAATCACAATTCAGTGAAGAAAAAAGCTGGTCTCTGCCAAAAATTTCATCTGCTAACATTGTATATTAAAGGAATAAAAATACATACTATACTAATTTAAATGATTACTTTGTTTTGTGGATGCAGAAACTAAGCAATACTGTCTATTCTTTGAGGAGTATTATTGAGTGGAATAAAAAAGGAAACAGAGAAACTAAGAATGTGATGAAGCGAAGACTAGGAAATAAAAGTATTTTAGTTGGTTGATAAGAAGGAGACACTAATGCAAATTCATAGAAACCAAACCCTTACTTCCTCCCAAAATAAATCCAGAGTAGCAAACTTCCAAATTTTTTCTCAGGACACCCCTACCCCCTTATACTCTTGCTAATTACTGAAGACCCCAAGGAGCTTTCAATTTTTAATTTGATCTGTTGACATTCTACTCAATAAAACAAAAAAATCTAAAATGTGCCAATTTATTTTAAAATAATAAATGTCACATCAACACAACACTATCTCATCCCAGGCCCACAGCAGTAAAACTAGTATGGGCTAAACCTCTGAAACCATGAGCTAAAATAAACCCTTAATAAAAACTACTACTAATAACAATAATGATAACATGCTTATCAGCAACAGAGAAGCTGTACTTTGGGATTACAAAGTCCCACAAACCACATACCTTGAGAAAAGCTCCCCAATGTTTTCCAGCTCGCCAATTGCCTGCAATCTACTCATTGCAGGATACAGTGAATACACAGATTCAAGGCTGCTCTTACACAACTCTTCAACTTCTTTTACTCTAGTGGTAGAAGACAGAAGACATTAAAAACTAAGGTTTTTCAGGGAAATAAAAGTTCAAGTCTGTGGTTATAAAGTTCTTTTTGTATATGGTTGGTATTATTCTAACAATACGAATATATGCAAACAATAGTAAATATGACATAGCTGTGGAAATAATACTAATCCTCGGATCAGACAGACCTAGATTTTTTTTTTGTTATTTTGTTTTGTTTTGTTGAGGTAGGGTCTTGCTTTAGCCCAGGTTGACCTGAAATTCACTATGTTGTCTCAGGGTGGCCTCAAACTCATGACGATCCTCCCTACCTCTGCCTCCCAAGTGCTGGGATTAAAGGCATGAGCCACCATGCCCGGCCCAGACCTAGATATTTTTTTAAAATACTTTTATTTTTTATTTGCAAGCAGAGAAAGAGAGAATGGGCATGTCAGGGCCTTCAGCCACTGCAAATAAACTCCAGATGCATGTGCCACTTTGTGTATCTGGCTTTACGTGGGAACCAGGGAATCAAACCTGGGTCCTTAGTCTTTGCAGTTAAGTGCCTTAACTGCTGAGCCATCTCTCCAGCCCCAGATCTAGATCTTAATGCCAGTTTTGCCACATATGTCTGTCTAGCTTTGGCCTGTTGCTGAATTTTACTAATTCTAAGTTTTTTCACTTCCATAGTTATATGAAAGATTATAGAGAACACATATGAGAAGAGCCTGACAAAGGACCTGGCACACAATCATTATTTGTGTTAAATACAAGATTTACTAGGTCACTAGCAAGTGTTAAACAAAAGTAATTTACATTTATTTAACCACTATTATTGATTACTCCCTCATGCATGTATCATCTTACTCGTGCATACAATAAAACTATAAATATTGACCTTAGTCTCTATTTTATAAATTGTTATCTTTTGGGGCTGGGGATAGGGTTTCACTACAGCTCAGGCTGACTTGGAACTTACTCTGTAGTCCAGGCTGGCCTTAACCTCATGGTGATCCTCTTACCTTAGCCTCCAGAGTGCTAGATTTAAAGGTGTGAGTCACCACACCTGGCTCAGTTAACTCTAATGGAAAGAGAGTGGATGTCATATAACAAGTAGAGAAGATAAGAGTCTGAGTCTCACAATACTTGTATAGGAAGAGAATAAAAGACTATGTATCATCAAAGCATTTTGGGGTGCTCAGGGTAAAGAAAACAAAAAATCCTTGATGAGCTGGAGAGATGGCTCAGGAGTTAAAGCACTTGCCTACAAAACCTAACATTGTGAGTTCGGATTCCCAGTACCCACGTAAAGCCAGATGCACAAAGTAGTGCATGCATGTGAAGTTAGTTTGCAGTGGCTAGAAGCCTTGGCACACCCATTCTCTCTCTTTGCTTGCAAATAAATAAATAAAAATATTTTAAAAAGAAGTAAAAAAAGAAAAAAATCATTGAAAAACAAGGAATGACAAGAAGTCATTTTATCACAGCCCTAAGTCTAGCCCTTCAACAGTCCTTACATTGAAATTATTAAGTCTTGAGAAAAATAGCTATAGCATTAAATGTTAAAACATAGTAACATTATCTTTTTATAATACCTGGCATATTTGAGACTTTCATAAAATGTGGAGAATTCTCTGTCTCTGAGAGACTGCAGTGCATTGTACAATGATTCGTGGTAATTGGTTTCTTCTAGTCCTTGGCTGTGAGATAATTTTTAAAAGAAAGAAAGAAAATTCTAAGATATGATGTACAAATAACAGACAAAACTTGAAAACTAAAATTGAGCTTTCTGATGAAACATATATTTCCAGAAATCTTGGTAAAAAAAAATCAAGAATTTTATGTGCTAATTTAAATTCCTCAAACAATTATTTGGAATTTCTTTTTAAATTTCAAACTGTAAGACTGCTATAAAAGGAGAGATTTGTTCTCACATTGTTTAAAAAGGAAATTTCTCAGCTATTTTGCCTGGTTCCAGATGATATATTTTCACCAATTTTTTTCAAGAAACATCTTTCTGTGCTAGGCACTAGGTGCCAGGTTCCAGATGCAGGAGACATGTTAATGGACAAGTCAGATCAAGTCACCACTCCTGTGGAGCTTATGCTCTGGTTTAGATAATAAATAAGAAAAACATCAGATGCTAAAAAGGGACATGAAGAGAACCAACAAAGGATAACAAAGTGGCATGAGAGGGTGGCTCCTTTAGAATGGGTAGTGGAGAAAGGCTTCTCTGAAGAGATGACAAGGTTAAACTGTCATCCACATAGTTACTGGGGGAAAGCCAAAGGTCTAAGGCCTTTATGCAGGAACAGCCTGTCTGATCAAAGACACACAGAAGACCTGTGAGGCGGAAACAGCAGGCAAAGAAAAGATTAGTATATGTTAGCGTACAGAAGCAAGCAGGAACCAGCTTATACAAAAAAATGATTTTAAAAAATGAGGACAAATCTCTCCTTTATAGCACTCTTACAGTTTGAAATCTAAAAAGATATTCCAAATAACTGGAAACAGTTAAACATGATTTAATTTTTTAGCATTTATATCATTAAAAGATTCTTTACATGTATTAAATCTTTTATTACATTAGGTATTTAGCCTGTCATTCAAAAACTATCATCGTATCAGATGCAGATTATAACTGTGACCTTCCTGGTTAACTTAATTTAACAATATTTTTAAACTCTATTTGTCTATCTCCAGCCTATAAAAGTGTTAAAGAATAGCTAAAGTGCTTAGAGCAGGGAGTCAAAAGGATGTCTACGCTTTTCCTCATTCCAACAAGCAGCTTTTAAATTTCTATTTTCAAAAATGCTTGGGACAGGGAATAGAGCTGTCCAATTGGAAAAAGAGAATGAAATGCAGACTTCATTTTGTTAGCTTATTGATATCTTATTTAAATATTTAGGCATATGTTCAACTTGGAGTATCTATACGATATGAAAAAATATAACTCCTATAAATTCATAGAATAAGATAAAAGCAGTCATTTCGAACTAGCAAAGAAATCTTTTTATTTTTCCTTTTCAAGGAAGGGTCTCACTCTAGCCCAGGCTGATCTGGCACTTGCTCTGTAGTCCCAGGCTAGCCTCGAACTCACAGTGATCCTCCTACCTCCGCCTCGGGAATGCTGGAATTGATTAAAAGTGTGCGCCACCATGCCTGGCTGTATTTTTTAAGTCATATTTGTTCTTACTGGACAGAGCTGCCATAGTCCCACTGCAGGTTCCTCCATGCTGCTTGGAAATGAAGCTCCTGTAGTTCAGCACACCACTCATTATTTTCATGATCCAACCCTTTTAAGTAGGTGGAAAGAATATGGCAAAGGCCCAAATTCTGCAATGCCTGAAAAAAGTTATTAAAAAAATATAATAAAATATCTCAACACAAAACTAGAAGAAAAAAGAGCAAATACAAAAGTTAATTTAAGGGCTGGAGAGATGGCTCAGCCATTAAGGTGAATGACTGCAAAACATAATGACCTGAGTTCAATTCCCCAGTGCCCACATAAAGCCAGATACACAAAGTGGTGCATGAGTCTGGAGTTTGTTTCAGTGGCTAGAAGTCCTGGTGTGCCCATTCTCTCTCTCTCTCTCTCTCTCTCTCTCTCTCTCTCTCTCTCTCTCTCTCTCTCTCTCTCTCTCTCCTTATAAGTCAATAAAAAATTTTTTTAAATTAATTTAAAAAGCTCAATTAACAGTATCACTTAAAATCTCCAAATGCTATTTAGCATGTTTCCCAGAAACAACAAAGAACTCAGAGATCTGACATTTGATGAGAATTTGTAAAGGATAATAACCGATAATAGAAATGACAGCTTTTCAGATTTATTCTACCACAAATTATGAGGAATGGCATGCATGACTTTCCATGTGAATAACTAGGTACATCACCCAGCACACAATATGCACTCAAGAAATGTCTTCTACAGTAAGCTAATAGAAATCACCATCAACCCTAGACTATCTTATACACTTCCACTAAAGTCATTTTCTGTGTATCCTTTAAAGGTTTAGCCAATGCCTAAAAAAGAGATAATTTCTAGTCTTCTCTCTCAAGTTTATCAGACTATATAAACAGTTCATTGACATAATGAAATAGTATCAACACTTTTAATACTGATGAGAACTGTACAAAGCTATGATTAAAAATGTACCTGAATTATTCCTGCCTGGCGGGTTGATGAGGAGATTGCTGTCTCAAGGTCATATGTCACTAAGGCTTTCCCCCACATTGCCTCATGTTCATAGGTACGTATTCTAGAAGAAAAAGATATAAAAATATCTTTTGTTTCTGCCTACATGTAACTCTTTTGTAAACAGAAATACTCTCTAAAAAACACAATTTACCTAGTGAGGGGTTGCAACATTTTGCCTCCACCACAGCCATACAGACTATCTGGCTCTCCTATACTTCTGTAGATTTCTAAAAGAAGATTCTGAAAACAGAAATACAAAACGGTAGGAGAGAAAAAAATCACTACATACTTTAGCAAAGTTTAGACTATATCATTATCAACACATCTCACAACTCTGAATGTTGGATTTATTTAAATAAAATATACATGTGTTGCTTTTTGTTAAAAAAATGAAATGCAATGACATTTAAATATATACTATAGATTTGGATTATCAATGAAATTAGAGGCTCCACCTTAGGAGAATTAGTCACAATTGCATGAAATAGATAAAAACACATACTAATCACAAATGAAAATAATCTTGTTAACAGATAAAATTGCACACAGAAAACAAAATTTTGTGATGTCTAAGCCTAAAGCTGATAAAAATAAAGTTAATGAGTTTTTCAGAGAAATCACATATTTGGTAAAGCTTGATATAAAGCAGTGGTTTGATTACTCAAATCTATTGTAAAATTTACATATGATTAATTCTGTTTAAAACAGTATCTGCAAAATAAAAATAGACAAAGCATAAAGCAAAAAAAAAAAAAAAAAAAAAAAAAAAAAAAAAAAAAAAAAAAAAAAAAAAAAAAAAAAAAAAAAAAAAAAAAAAAAAAAAAAAAAAACCAGAAGATCTATTTCCCCAAAAATGGAGAAAGTAATTTATTTTATGGTGTTACTACAGGAAATATTTCTATATACAAATTCATAGATACTGAGTTCTATGTATAATTCTAATTTAAAATTTCTATGTGCCTGTTATAAAGAAGATACTCAAAAATTCAGTAAAGAAGGATAAGACTCTATAGAAGACAAAAGGAGAAAAAAATTAGCAGAGGAGTGAAAAGATAAGCAGAACATATTTCACACAATATATGGCTGAGTATGGAGTTAAACATAGAGAAAGAGATAAAAGGTTACTTGCAGACTTAGCAATTTCAAGTTTAGGGAAAATGGTAGCAAGTGCTATTTCAGCAGAATTTGAGAAAGCAGAAAGGCAGACAAAACATTCACAATGTCTGGCTCTGAATAAAAGAGAGTGACATTTAAAGAAAACATAAGGAAGAGAGAAGTGACTATGTTATCACTGAGATTATCAATATTTTAAATAGAAGAGGTCTGAAATGATTAGAATTCAGAAGCAGCACAGAATATTAAGGTTTCTGAGAAAGAAGTAATAAATAAAAAGCACAGGAAAAAGGATTAGCCTGCAATAACGGAAGAAAGTGTCTCTTTAATAAAAAAAAAAAAGATTATGACAGTAGCAGTGTGAGGAGATTTCAAAGTCTGACATTGGGATATGTTGGTATTTGCTATCTATGCCAATACTTTTCTCCAAGAAACAAAAGGCAAGCTGAAAAAAAGGGCAGAGAAGTGAAGATGGTGTCTGAGCAAAGAACAGAACTCAAACTATCATGGTAGAGGAATGAGTTGACCAAAGAAATTCAAGAATGCCAAAAGTAGATATTAAGAAATGTATATTTCCACAAACAAAACATGCACATACACATAAACACTAACGATAAATGCTATAAAGAAAATGAAAGAGGGTGCAATGAAGGAAAAATACATGATACAAATTTACCCTGTGAGGGAGATAAGTGATTTTATTTCTATCTTTCACACAAGGGAATGCAAGGTTAAATTTGGCAGGATTATATAACTAAGTGGCAAGGTCAGAACTGGAATTCATTTTTATTTACTTGAAGACTATAAATAAGTATATATGAGTCTCAGTCCAATAAGTAATCTCAGTTTTAAAATCAAATGACAGCATAACAAAAGAATGATCCAACATTTTACATAAATATTGTTACCACAGTGGAGGTTCGAATATTTACCTGTAAACTTATTCCAGTTTCTTCTTTACTTTTTTCACTCAGACTAGAAATAGTTGTACTTTGGCTTTCTTCTTCAAATGAAGGACTTCTGTTATCAGAAGAGAAATTCTTTTAATAAGAACATGCTATTTAGAAGCTTATGAATTTACAGTACGGCTTTCCCCAAATTTGCCTCCACACTTTAACAGTAAAACAAATAAACAAGGTTAGAAATAAAACAATGAATAATTTATACTTCAACACAGACTAACATTGAGATCTAGCATACTAATGAATCTTGAGAATGCTAATTCTGTGCATGGAAATCACATATTAATAATAATCTTATGTAAACAGGAAAGTTATATGCCAAAATATGCTCACTTATACAGACAGGCCTGTAAATGTACAACAGATGTTTTCCAATTCAGTTCCTAAATATTCTATCAGTGATTTTACCTGAAGTTCCACTTAATACAGATAGACACATTAAGACCACAACAAGACACAATTTAGCACCTGATATAGTGACAAAAATTAAGAAATCTGGTCAAAGTAGATGAATGGATCTACCTAAACCCAAGATTATACAACTAGTAAGTAATAGGATTAGAACTCAGATTTGTCTACTCTAAGGCCTTACCTTTAAACCATAAAATTTATACATACAGACAACAGTTTGGCAAATGATTTCAATCTCAAATCATGACCAACATTTCTTTAACAATCCAGCATATAAAATACATAATTATATAAATACTGTCATATATGATGGTGCCGCTACTGTTTATCTATAAACTTATCCATTTTCTTTACTTTTTCCAAACTAGAAATAGTTATATTTCTGTTCTCTTCTTCTAATGTAAGGCTTCCTGCTGATCAACTTTCTTAACAGCTACATTTTTACAACCACACAAATTGGTATAAAAGTATAATCAGAGCATGGGAGATGGTTCAGTGGTTAAAGATGCTTCCTTAACGTATAATCACTTTAAGAAGCAATCTGGCATCTTCTTACAAAGTTGAAATTCTGAATACCCTGCAACCTAATAATTCTACAATTAAAAAACACATTACTGATAGAACAGGTAAATAAACTGTGGTAGCTTCTCTCAGCTGATTATATGACAGTGATAAATTAACTAAAACAACATAGTATAGATAAGTCTTATGAGTAAAAAATACTAAATAAAAAAGTCAACATTAAAGAGCACTAACATGTGTTTAAAGTCCATATTTACATGGCAAAAAGACATCTAAAGAAATGATAAACACAAACTAAGGAAAACCTTTACTTGGAAGAAGTTTAGGAAGCAGTACAGAGGAGCGTGCTGAGTGATAGAGGGTACCTGACAACAATCTATTTTGCTCTGTAATCATGTCTAGATGCCATATATATTTTCTGTATTAGCATTCTATGCAAACATGCTTGTTTTTAAAGTAGAAATTTGGGAGTGGGAGTCTTATCACTGTGTAAATCGTAAAGCTGCAATTAGTCTAAGCAACAAATATTTAATATAGTTAAAATGACTGAGGTTGTGAACTAACACTTGGTATTTAAATCATGTTTTAAAAGGTTCTGAAGTTACTTCTTTCTAAACCAGATTATGGACACTAATTTTGAAATGTCATACTTTCTCAGGAGCAAGTTAGCAAAATTATATGTTTATCTAGAATAACTGTTCCGAAAGATTGTTACCATTAAACTAGGTAATTTAAGAGAGTCATTTTGGGCTGGAGAGATGGCTCAGTGGTTAAGGTACTTGCCTCCAGTGCCTAAGGCCCCAGGTTCAATTCCCCAGTACCCACATATGCCCCTGGTGCTCCCTCTCCCTCTCCCTCTCTCTGTATTTCTCTGCTTGAAAATAAATAAAATATTTAAAAAAAAAAAAGAGTCATTTTTTTTTCCTAACAGAACAGGTAAATTGTTCATCTGCATTTTGAATTTATTTGGGTTGGCTCACCTAGCAGTGCCAATATCAAAACTAGCATTCCTTAATCTCCCTACATGTCATCTCTCTATCTGCCCTCCCCTCTTCTTCAGACTCCAGAAGGCAAGGGAGAGACACTGTCAAAACAAACAAATTTTACCTGTCAAATACTCACTCCTGATGTCAACTGAAATTAAAATGTAGACCACCTACCTGTTTTAAGTACCTTTTGTACAAGTTTGCTCCATTCCACACAACTACTGACTTTCACATTAAAGATGCTTTTACTTATAGAAGAGTTACAGTATTCACTCATAATTAATAATACTATTCTATGGAACCAAGATACTAAAACTCATTCAAATTGTAATTATTTGTACCAAATATGTAGGTCCTGAATAAAACTGCTGAGACTCTACAATAGGAAGTCATTAACTTCTTACTAAGTATATAACTGCAGACAACATACTTCTCTTCATGAGTTTAGCGGGTTATAAACATATTGATAGCATGTCTGTATAGTGTCCACAGAATTTAATTCATAACTGTTTTCAACAGAAAAGCACAGATCAAATATCAAACCAGGAATGAAGAAACTGGCCCAACTCTAGTAAGTTAACTCTGATTTTCCGGTTGAAAAAACATACATTTCCAACTTAAAGTTAAAATTCCTAGTAGCAAATGATAAATATGTCTACATAATATACATTTTCTATTTCAGTTTCTTAATGTGACTAACAATGCTGAAAAAGCAAGGCTACAGTTAAACGTGAACACAAGACTATTTCAAGTGAACACAAACTTAGAATATCAAAATGTACTTTTCTTGGCTATTTTTCATCATGACCTAGGACTGTATTTACTGGCTTCTTACAGTTTTAGCTCATCCAGAGGAAAACAAGTTAAAGTAGCTATAAGTGCAGGCAGACAACACAAATAAATCAGTCACATTACAGTCAAAAGGTAAAATGGGCCTGTAACCTTGAGTATTTCATGGTAAATCTAATATAACTGAAATGAGGGATTCACTCAAGCAGCTGAAAACAACTACTGATCAGGTAACTTCCTCATGTTGGCTATTAAGGAGAAAACAGAAAATAAAGCATGGTCTCTGTTGTACAGGAGCTTGCATTCTAATTTTTATGATATATAATAAACATTGCTATCTTTTCAGAGAATACTTCTTTTTAAAACGTTTATTATTGTTTTGCTTTAATACAGAAATTTTCTGCCTAAAATGTCTCTCAGGTGGGAAAATAGGAGCAAAACCAATCTTTACTATACACTTTTATTGAAACAATGTCAACACTAATTTTAAAAAAAACCTTTGAAACTCTGACCTTTTCTCTTGATCATCCATGCTCTTCTTGTCTGCGTAGATTTCTGCGTAGAGCAATGCTGTGAAGTGAGCAGCACAAGACTGAGCAACCTTTGCAACCTCCAAGTAATTCAAATCTAGCCAGAAAGCAT
Source organism: Zapus hudsonius (assembly GCA_004024765.1). Lineage (NCBI taxonomy): Eukaryota > Metazoa > Chordata > Mammalia > Rodentia > Dipodidae > Zapus > Zapus hudsonius. The sequence goes on along the minus strand of PVHP010040152.1, from coordinate 2,573 downwards.
CATCAAAAACAGTCCCTGAAGAAGGCCTAAAGAAAAATTAGACATGATGTCTTATCATCATTTTTAAACATCAACATCAAGAGAGAAGCACAACGGTATCAAGTACAATGGTCGTATCTGCTAAACAAAGCATTATACTCAAATCATAAAAACCTCAAGTCCCCAATGTACAGCTACAAGCATTCTGAGACAAGGGGGCTAAGCAGTCCAGCTGTTTCCAGTCTTCTTGGCTATCAAGCCCCTCAAAGAATCTGATGATGCACCCCATACAATATGGGCTTCCTATCTGCCCTCCACCAAGAAACCCATGGCTAAATCATTGGCTAAGAATAGCCACACACACACACACACACACACACACACACACACACACTCACCCCTACGTAGACATGCACCTTTAGTACAATTTAATGACAATATTATTTCTAAGATACAAATACATGTTTTTTTCTACTGTAGTTACCTTCTCCTCCTTAGTTTATTATCTAGACTGAATTAATTAATAAAACATTTCCAAAAAATAAATAGGGCTACAGAGATGGCCCAGTGGTTAGGTGTCCTTCCTGTGCAAGCATGAGAGCCCATGGAGGCCTGAGATCATCTGAGTTCAAATCTCTAGAACCCACTTTAAACAGCAGGGAGTGGCTATGCTTGCCTGTAATCCCAGTCCTTAGGGAAACAGAGACCAGGAATTACCAGTTATTTCTAAGAACTAAAACAAAGAAAAGAGAATTTTCTTTTAAATAACAACAAGAACATGAGCTGGAGAGATGGCTTAGCAGTTAAGGCACTTGCCTGGGAAGCAAAAGGACCCGAGTTGGATTCCCCAGGACCCACATAAAGCCAGATACAGAAGATGGCACATGTGTCTGGAGTTCATTTGCAGTGGCTAGAAGCCCTGGCATGCCCATTTCTCTCTTTCTCTGTCTGTCTCTTTCTCTCTCTCACACACACAGTTTCAAAATTCAATAAATATATATTTTTTAAAGCAAGAACATAAAAGTAAGCTGAGAAAACCCTGTGCTCCTTTTCCAGAGCTTTGCTGGTAAAATAAACTCAAAGCCTGTGTGCCTTGGCAAGGATGGCACTCCTGCTGGTATAGCTGGGCTAGAACTGCAAGCTCCTGACAGACTTAACCAAAGCACCACCTGCATGTGGATCACTGCAAGGAAACAAGCATCACACCAACAAAATCTAGCACTCTGCAGCAGCTTCCCACTCAGCAGGTTAACATTCAGTCAGCGTAAGTTTCCAAACCTAAGAAGCAACTTTGATTACATTACCTCTTTTGTCTTCTCAGGTAGTCTACAACAGCAAGCATTGTTCTTTGTGATTTTTTATCTAAACAGCTTCGGAACAAGTGCTCTGACTCTGACAATAAAAAAAAAAAAGATACCTTTCTTAGTTCTAGACAATTTCACAGAGGCACTTTCTTGTTTGTTTCTTTCTCCCTCCACACTATAAGGCTCTGATAGACAGTACCTAACATCTCCTTGTTTCTTAGTAATATAAGTAATTGAAATTTAATAGCATTTCTTTTTCTTTCAAAAGAAACAAATGTGCTTAATATACACAGATGTTTATGCAGTGTTTTATTTCTGAAGGAGTAGTAGCTAATTGCATTTACTGAAACACCTAGTATGGGGGTGCATGTGGAATGAACTAGAAAAATAAACTATGGGAAAGAACTGTGGGAATATTTCTTGTGGATCTTGTAAATAACTGTTCTGAGATTACTGCTGTGAGATGCTAAATTCCTTACTTGTAACTTGCCCTAAAGTTAATCTTACAACTGTATAATCCACCCACTGAAAGCAATATGACTAGGTTTTCTCTGCCTTGGTGTACCTCTGGCCTGACCAGCTTAGATGACCAATATGGATAAGCAATGTTTAGAGCTGCTGACTGATCCTAAATTATGTTCTTTGCCCAATTTCCTCAGTGACCGGGTTTGACTCTCGATTGAGAGCAAAAATACATGTGTCAGAAGTGTTGACGACAGCGTTGAAGACAATGAGGCCAATGACTATGGGCCCACAGATCTATTGAAGATAACAGGTGGGCATAATGTGATTTCATATGTGATCGGAGTGTGTGTGGATCAGCAGAGTCTAGCAGGTTGTACCCCTATATCCCTTCCTTTAACAAATTTCTAAGGATTATCCAAAGTTCAAAGCTCCTTACCCTTTGTTTACACAGGGTACTACTTGTTCATGTATTACAAGTCTTTGGCCATTCCATAGAAATGCCAGTGAGTACCTATATGCAGAAGAAGCCACAGCCACAGTGATATCAGATCGCAGATGCAGCGGGTTTACTAATGGCTTAAACTAAACTTCTCTTCAGTTTCTTTTTTTTTTCAGGCTACTGCTAATGGCACCTAGCCCACTCTTGGGCTGGGTAACCCAAGAGTTAGTTCTCCTATTTCTCAGACTCTGCTTCGAAGCAGTCTGCCCACTCCTGGGTAGGAAACTCCAGGAATTAATCTTCTAAACTCAGGGCTGTGCCTCCTCCCTAACTGGGCAAGCTACGATATGTTATGTGCATGTTCAAGTCAAGACTGCTTAAGCACA
>PVHP010040151.1:0-16030 GCA_004024765.1 Zapus hudsonius | reverse complement strand
CCGCGCTTTTGCCTCCTCACCCTATAAAATTCCCCCACCCCAGCCTGTGGGCGCGCTAGTCCTCCCAGAGACTAAGTCGCCCCAGGTACCTGTGTATCTGAATAAACCTCTTGCTGTTTGCATCCGCAGAAGTGGTCTCTTGCTGTTCCTTGGGAGGGTCTCCGCAGATTAAAGGACATCTCAAAGTGAGGGTCTTTCAATAGGAGGATCCATGGCACTCACTGGCTATCCAACCTAGCTTAATTGGCAAGCTCAAGGCCAATAAGAGACCCTTTCTCAAAAACAGGTCTTTGATGTTCCTAATGAACAACATCTGAGGTTATCCTCTGACCTCCACAAGGATATGTATACACGTGTAATTAAACGCATGTGTGCATACATACAGACACACACACTTTAAAAATCAGTAAAAGTGTTTTTAAAGATATTCTTGCAAATACTCTTGATACTTAGGCAGATTCCTCTAGATGCCCAAGGTCTTGCCCCTAGTGTAGGATTTTTAAAGGCCTCCATGGCAGAAGCAAAAAGTTCACTGATCTGGAGAACAGAATAAGACCCGCACTGACTGTCCAGGTTGTTTTCAGGCCTTATGATGAAAAGAGAGGCGCCTCTGAAGACCAGTGTACAGAAGCTAGAGGAAGATGAGTGTGGATGAAAATACAGCACTTTTTTGGTTCTTTTTCTGGTCTCTGATTGCTCATTGCTCTCCTGGGAACATCATTTATATCACCTCCCTGCAGCAGAGAGAAGCAGGCAGAGTCAACAGTTCAGTTCTGGCTTAACATCTCCATTTAGGTACATAGGGCAGAGCTTAGGTGCCTCCAAGTCTATATTTCCTCTTTTTTAAATAAGCAAACTGGATGAAGAGATGGCTCAGTGGTTCTCATAGTCAGCCACACACCACTGGGATGAATCTCCAAATCAGGCATAGTTATGGCAGGAAAGGATTTGTTGAAGCTACAGATCCAGAGGAAGTTCTACAATGGCGAAACAGGCTAGCCCCCTTTCACAGGTCCAAACAGAGAGAGAAATCCATCGCCAACATCATAGACACATCAACAAAACAGGCGGGGGGGGGGAGATTTTCTCTCCCTTTATATAGCCTTAGGGAGGTGTCTTGCAACCCTTTCCCAGATTTATTGACTCCCTGAGTCTCTGGAATTTCCTTCCAGCAGTGCCCTCCCAGGGAAATGTATTTGTTTCTAGCTCCCCTGAACTTCCTTACATCCTACCCCCTACTGAGAGGACTGCCTTCCTGTAAACAACCTCAGAGACCCACCCAAGATTACTAAAAAGGTCAAATTGACAACAAAATTTAACCAGCCTAGTGGTTAAAAGCATTTGCTTGCAAAGCCTTCAGCCTGTGTTTGATTCTCTAGTACCCATGTAAAACCAAATGCACAAAGTGGTGCATGCATCTGTAGTTCCTTTGCAGTGGCCAAAAGGTCCTGATGCATCTACTTTCTCTCTGTCTCTGTCTCTGTCTCTGTCTCTGTCTCTGTCTCTCTCTCTCTCTCTCAAATAAGTGATTTTTTTGAAAAGCAAATATAATTCTTACACAGGGTGTTTAAAGGATGATAAAAATGCAAATTATAGTGCTATTTCTAATAGCTGTCATGGAACTAATTTAGGTACCCAACAATAGAGGAATACAGAAAATATGTTATATATACACTCAATGAAATTTTTTTAGCCATAGAGAAAAATGAAGTTATGTCATTTTTAAGAAAAATGGATGCAACTGGAGACAATCATATCAAGTGAATTAAGCCAGTCTCAGAAAAATATCTTGTGTTTTCCCTCATCTGCAGTTCCTAGATTTTATATAGATACATAAAATCATGTGCATATATATGAAACAGAAGTAGAAGCAAAGCTGTCTAGGGGAACAAATGAGACTAAAAGGGAGCAAGGAGAAAAGCAGGGGGTATAAAAGAAGAAATAAGCTTGTTGTACAATACATATTTCATATATATACATATACATGTACATATATATATACATATATATATATATATATATATATATGTGTGTGTGTGTGTGTGTCCTTTTGTAACACCATGCCATGCACAACACTATATGCACTGTTTTTGGTTTGTGTATAGCATATGTGGTATGTGGGGTGTGTGTGCAGATGTGTGTCCCACCCACACACATGAGGGGGCAGAGTAAAACATTAGGTGTCCTTCTCTAGTGCTCTTAACTGTTTCCTTTAGATATAGTCTCTCACTGAACCTGAAGCTGACAGATTGGGTGACTAGAAATCCCCCGCAATTCTACTTTCTTAGCCCCCTGCAGGATTATGGTTACAGGCATGAGTGACCATGTCCAACTTGGTTTTTGTTTTTTGCATTTATGTTTTTAACTTTTTATTGACAATTTTTACATATGTTGCCTGCATTCTCCCTTCCACTGAACCCCATCTTCCTTCCCGTGAGTCCCTCTGCTATTTCGATGTCTTTATTTTTACATTCCTTAATCCTCCATGATGGCATGTTGATGGGCCCAATATTGTGCAGCCACTGTGAAGATAGAAACACAGTGGTCACATTCAGTCCAAAATATAACATTCCAAAGCACTCTTCCCATCTATAATTCTTACTCCGCCCACTTCTACAGTGTTTCCTTGACCCTTAGCAGGAGTGATCGTCTCATTTAGTGCTGAGCATTTAACTATCTCTTCTTCTCAGCACTTTGATGAGCCGGAGTCTCCACAGTAGTTGCTCTATCTGTGAACTAAAGCCTATCTGAACAAACATTAGGCGCTTCAAAACTAGTCCATAGGATTTTGATGAGGTTTTCAGTGCCAGGCATGAATTCCCTCCCATGGAAGAGCCTGAAATCTAATGAAAGAGCAGCTGGCTACCTCCACAACAATGCCACTATCGCACCAGTGGGCTCACCCTGCCTGCCTGGCTGGTCGTAAAGTTAGTAGGGTTTACTACCAGTTAAGATCGTTGATGAGTATTCTCCATATATCATCACAACACAACACATCAAACACAACACATCACAACACATCATATCACAACACAACACATCACGTCACAACACATCACAACACAACACATCTTGTCACATCATATCAAACACAACACATAATAACACATCACATCACATCACATCACAACACATCACATCACAACACATCTCATCACATCACAACACAACACAACATAACACATCACATCACAACACAACACAACATAACACATCACATCACACCACATCAAACACAACACATCATCACAACACAATACAACACAACACAACATAGCATAACATGCATAACACTCTCCTGCACTATGGCAACTAGCCAGAAGAGAAGATGCTTATAGCTCAGTACCAGTCTAATTTCCCAGAGTCTAGCAACTGACTCAATGTGGTATCTTTAGCACAGGGTCTTACATTCTAGTTCTGGTTAGGAACCAAGAGAATTTTTCATAGCCTATAAATTGGGCTGGGGTTGGGGGAGGTGCTCATGAGCCTCTGTGACCAAGAACTCATATTAGGAGGTTTTCCAATCCTGGCAATGGGATTATCCATTGACAACCTATGGCTTAAATTTTATTTTTAGATGTCTAAATAAGACATGTGGAAAACTGCTAGAAGTAGTAGTTTTCCGTATGGTTTATTCATATTGTCTTTGGTTCTGGTTACATCTCCTCCAACCCCTTCCTTCTTTTATCCCCTCCCCAACCTCCTTTATATCTTTCTACCCTCAGTATTCTGTCCATATACTTGCATATCTACCATCCCTTCCTCTTAAACTCTTGCCCCACTTTCCTCCTATGGCCTCTTTATGGCTTCTTGTCCTCGAGGATTGATTCTAATTCCATCTCACATACAATTCTAAAAATCCAATGCTAGGATCTGCATATCATAGAGGACAAGTGGCATTCATCTTTCTGTACCTGAGTTACCTCACTTAGGATAGTGTTTCCCATGTCCTATGTATTTTCCCACAAATTTCATTTTTCTTAGCAGCTAAATGAAATAGCATTGTGTATACATACCACATCTCCACTATCCATTGATGGGCATCTAGGTTGATTCCATTTTGAATAGAGCAAGCAGCAATAACATGGATGAGCAAATATCTCTATAGTAAAGTTCTTAGAGTATATGCTGTTAGTATTATAGCTGGAACATATAGCAGATCTATTTTTAACATTTTGAGGAATATCTATACATAGTTCCATAGTATCTGTACTATGTTACACTCCCACCAGCACTGAATAAAGGTTTCTCTTTCCCTATACCCTTGGCAGCACTAATTGTCATTTGATTTTTTTTATGACATCCATTTTGATCAGAATAAGATAGAACCTCAAGGTGGTTTTCATTTGCATTTTCCTTATGGCTAAAGATATTGAACATATTTGAGATATTTTTTGGCCATTTGATATGCATCTTTTTACATGGGTGCTAGGGATTGAATTTAGGCCTTCATGCTTTTGTGACTTCCCACTGGGCCATTTCTCCAACTGGATTTCTTTCTTAATTTTTAACAGTAAAATGTAGTGCTCACTTCGGCAGCACATATACTAAAATTAGAACGATACAGAGAAGATTAGCATGGCCCCTGCACAAGGATGACACGCAAATTCGTGAAGCGTTCCATATTTTTGCATCCTTAAGCATCAGGGAAATGCAAATCAAAACCACAATGAGATACCATCTTACCCCTGTCAGAATGCCAATCATAAAGAAAACCAACAACAATCGTTGCTGGCGAGGATGCAGGAAAAAGGAACCCTCATTCACTGCTGGTGGGACTGCAAACTTGTTCAACCGCTATGGAAAGCAGTGTGGAGACTTCTGAGCAGAATGGACATAGAACTTCCAATGGACCCAGCTATCCCTCTACTAGGCATCTATCCACAAGATGTCATATCTCGATGCAGAAACATTTGTACAACTATATTTATAGCAGCTCAATTCATAATAACCAAGAATTGGTATCAGCCCAAATGCCCATCTATGGAGGAATGGACAGTGAAACTGTGGTATATTTACATGATGGAATTTTACTCAGCTGAAAGGAAAAATGACATATCAAAATTTAGGAAAAAATGGTCTGAATTTGAACAGATCTTACTAAATGAACACTCAAAAGAACAGAGAATCCAACGTCGCATATTCTCCCTGAAATGTGGTCCTTAACCAGGATAACCGTAAACTCTACACAGACTAGTAGAAAGAAGTGAGAAGTTATGAATGAGGGGTAAGGGATGGGGGAGGGGAATGGCTTAAGCATGAGGTTAAACCATATTAGGTTCAAAAACATAAAATCCTTACAAGCATACTGTAACCTATTGAGAAAGTAGTGAGTGTCGCCTGGCAAGAGGGGCCATGAGTAGTAGGGGAGAGAGTCTAAGCCTGTGAATAATTAGATCAGCCTGACCTAATTCCTGGTTCCAACCACTGGTTCCTCCCCTCACTGAGCTGTTGACCAAAGCAACTCATGAGGTTCCAACAATAAGACAGAATTCTGTCAAAGCTCTTGAGTGCCCTCCCCAGGCCTGAGGCAAAACCCTGTTGCTGAAGAAATCACAGAATGCCATCGATCAGCATTGAGAGACCCTTCAACGTCCGGAACGGTATCCAGCCCCCAGAAGGCAGTTAGCGTAGTGCTGGAAGGCACTGCACAGGCTGCCAGGGGAAACTGATCAATGACAGCTGGAGTAAACAGAGACCACTGACACAAAACGCAATCTGCGGTCATGAGTAGGCTGACCACACCTCCTACTGGGAGAGAACAGCGAACCAAGAAAGGAGCACTTGTGTAATGGAGGAGCCTGGGCCTGGGGGAGACAATCAACAGCTTTCAAATTCGGCCAATTTTCCACTTAGTGAGGGGGACCCCTTGTCTGGAACTTGGGATTCAGGGCGATAGGCACCGGATCCCGTACTCTTGGGCTCCCAAGACAAATTGTACTATGGGAGTGAATGACGAGGAGGCTACTAAAAATAGAATCTAGGTAATCCAGAATTGTGTATATTTGTTAACCTACACTGATCTCACTCTCCGATGGAGATTGTGTTTGTATTTTTCAGGATGCAGCAAGAGAGCTGGGGCCCATCTAACCCTACCAACCGACCGTAGGCCGATAGCTGAGATTCTGGAAAGAGAGGAACCACCACAGTTATACTGTGGAGGATCCATATGGAACCCCACAGAGAATGTTGGGATGAACAAGGGACCCACAGCCACAGCCATTCAATCAACACAGGATAAGCCAGTAAGACAGAAATCAACGATTTTTGACACAAAGACCCCTAAACTCACAACCTTAAAGCAGCCTTAATACTCATCCACCACGACTCAGGGAACTGAGCAGAAGAGGGGGTGGAAAGATTGTGAGAGCCGTGGTGGGGGAGATTATCCAGAGGCATGGCCAGGAGAACCTGGCTGATACTAGGCTATCCATGGTCCCCTGTCACAAGGACTAATCCAGACGACCCATGGAGGAGGTTATCCAGCAGATTGGGGAGGGGAGGGCAGCGAGGAATTGGGGATAACAACTCATTGTTTGCCCACTAAATATTGTAACTCATTATGGACAATAAAAAAAAAGTAAAATGTAAGCATTCAATATAAAAAGCTGTTAGAAGGAAGTTGCCCTGTCTACCACTTTCTAATTTCACAAAGACTAAGAAAACATTCAGTTACCATTTTAGGAAAATAGCAATATAATGATTCAGAGTGGAAGGAGGTCTGTAGTTGTACTGTCACAAATAGCTGAAATAAACAAGTCAATGGACACACAATGTGATTGGCTTCAGCTCCAGAGGTTTAGGCTCACCATTGTTTCTGGATTGTGTTAAAGCAGAACATTAAAGCAGCAGGATAGGGAAGACCAGCACGATCCACCCCATGACACCAGGATTCACAGAGAAAGGGAGAAAGAAAGATAGAGGTAGAGAGGGGGTTAGAGACAAGATATTTAACTTTAGGACAAGCCTCCAGTGGCCTACTTCTAACTCAGCTCTGCCTCCTCCTTTTTATCACCTTCCAATAAAACCTCCATATTAATCTATTCATGAAGGCTGAGCCCTTAACAATATCACTAACTAGAATGCAAGCCTTCAACACACAAGTGTAACTGGAGGAGGGCACCTTATTTCTAATTCACAATTACAGTTAAGACAAACACCAGTTATACCAAGTGAATCACCCCACCTCAAAGAAATCTACTCTGAACTGTTCCCTAAACTTCATCAGTAGTAATAAAGTTTATTAGGCCAGTATGACAGATGATTCCACTGTTATCAAAAGAAAGGTTGAAATGAAAGTCTTGCCCGTTGCATTATGGAACAAAGGAAGTTCGGCAAACTTAAACCAACTCTGCAAATGAGTAGACTAATGACACAGTTAAGAAGTATAATAAGGATAGTAGGTCACACAGTCAATGACACAGGAGAAACACTGTGTAGCACAAGCACCGTAGCACCTCGGATTCAAAGAGCAATGACAGATAGAACTAGAGGGATAGATGAAGCTGGAAGACACAGATGTTTCAGGCTAATCCTGACATTGTATGTTCATGACACACCAATCAGATCATCAACTGTTGTTGTTTTTTTTCTTTTTTTTTAATGCTACAAACTTTTCTGCAGTTGTAGGAACTCAGTACAGCTGTGATTGCATGGTAAGGCCTCTGTGTAGAAAGCAGACATAGGCTGCAGGAGCCGATGGTCAAGAAGGAAAGAAAGTCGTCCTGACCTCACTCTAGTAATCTGTACCCACACAGAACCTTCCTGGCAGGGGGAAGAAACAATGTCCGGGTTTACCCCAGTGCTCTTGCAGAGTAGCAAGCATGGCTCAATTGTACAGGGAGTGAAAGCGTCTGAGTGAGAGCGATGGAGTAAGTCTGTCCTGTGCCAAGCTTAGGACCGGTCCTCCAGCCTTCCTTTGGAATACACTTGTTTAAGCAGACTTGAAACCCTGTTGAAATGGCAAGGAAATATGCCCACAAGGTAATGTCAAAAAAGGAAACAGAAAGATGGAAAACTTCACACTCAAGATTATTCTTACTTCTATAAAATACATGCGTTTGCAAGACTGGGCTTAACAAGCAGCCAATATTAGGAGCAGGAACATCTGGATTGCAGGATACATGATGATTTAAGTCTGGTTTTTTTTCTCTTTATGCCACTCTGCATTTTGCAATTCTAAATTATGAGTAGACACAGTTTTATGAGAAAAATAATTCAAAGTATAAAATTCATTACCAGTGTTTTATTGATCATAAAAATGTGAAAGTATCCATTAGTCAAAAGGCTTTGAGTATCTGCATTAGACATGATAGTTGTTAACAAAGGGAAAGAATAGAGTTCTACCATCTTTGTTCAGCTGACAGGACTCTTTTCAGATAAATTAAGCCCACATCCCTGAATTCACTGCGAAGCCTAGGGTATGACCACAAATGACCATTCTAGTCTGCTCTTTGACAAGATCCTTAGCTACTCTTTGCATGTTCTGTCCATCAAAAAACGATCTCATCTAGTTAGTGGGTAAAATTTCAGTTTTGCAAGATGATAAAAAAAATTCTGGAGATGAATGGTAGTGATCTTTGTGCACCAATGTGAATATCCTGAAAGTCACTGAGCTGTGCCCTTGAAAGTGACTCAGCAACACCTCAGCTGATCCCATAGCTTGGCTAATGGCTATGGGAAGGGAGGTGAGTGAGAATAACAGGAATAAATACAATGAGAGTCGTGTGTTTGTGTGTGTGTGTGTGTGTGTGTGTGTGAAGATGCCATAAGGAAACACAATTTTATAAAATTAATGTATGCTAATAAAAATAGTAAGTGGCGAGTTTCATGGTACATATACTGTACCCCAATTTAAAAGAAACTCACTGTTTGCTTCTACTTTGTGGATCCTTTGCCCTTTTTGACTGAAATATCCCCATTTTATCTCCAGCTTTGGAAATTCAACCTTCTAGTCATGACTTATAAATATTTTCTCATTCCTTAGTGAAATTTCTGAGCCCAATGCAACATTGCCCTCATCTAAATCCTAACTATAGTCCAGAATATAACAAAAATGCATTACAAAGCACTTTAATATATCTTTTGATGCACATGAAAATATTATAAAATACATGTTAAAATATGAAGTTTGGCTGAGAAAAAAAAATATGCATCCTGTCAAGGTCGAACCACTGGTATGAGGCTTTCCAGTTTCCAAGAGAGCTCCGTAAAAGGCTAGATCTACTTTTGCACTAGATATGGACCACTTAGAATTAATAGTCTTCTGTCATGGGTCTTCATACTCCTTAAGAACATGGGCCAATCCTAAGTATTTTTGTAACCTCAGCAGTACCAAGTATATGTTCAATTCTTCTTTATGAAATTAATGAAATGATACTCTGTGGACAATATAAATACTAACAAAATGGCCTCTGCTAACCAAACACACATCAATAATCTAATATTAAAAGATAGAAACACCCTCCAGAAGTACTGTACTCTTATTTCAAACATGACAAATCCTGAAATTGATAAGATATTTAAGCAATTAATTCGTGGGTGATAGTTTATACTGTCAATTTGGCAGGATCTAGAATCACCTTGTGGATTATCTACCTAAGGTTAGCTTCTGAGCATGTGCATGAGGGATTACCTTGATAAGGTTAATAGCGGAGGGAAGATCCACCTTCTCCTGGGGCAGCACCAGTCCCAGGCTGGAGTCTTGGGCTGTATAAAAAGAAGAAAGATGGCTGAGCTCCAGCATTCATTCATCATTCTCTGATCCTCACTGTGGACTAAATGTGAGCAGCTGCCTTAAGATTCACCAGCATTACACACTACAATTTCAGACTGTAAACTGAAATAAACCCCTTCCTTCCATAAACTGCTCCTGATCAGGTATTTTATCCCAGCAACAAGAAAGGTACCTAATATATCATGTGAGACAATTTTGTTAGGAAGAATACAGAACTGTCTTTAGCTGAGTAACACCTAATTTCTACATTAGCCTTAACTCGCCTGCCATTTGCTACCTGTGTTATTTTAAGCATTAATTCTCAAAGTTCTGATGCAGGTTATCACCTCATGCTTATCCATTTCTGCAAAATAATTCAGCTTGTTTCCATTTAATTCATTTAAATCAGTATTTTGTATTACCACTTTTGTTAAAAAGCAGTATCTCTATCTCAAGATCCATCCACACTCCTTGTCCAGCTCTGATGGCTCTAACCCAGTACGTTTTACCACAGCTAATCTCTAAACTGGCTGGAGTATTATGGTTCTTTACTTCGATACTTTAGTTCATTGGAGGATTGGTTGAAATAGTGTAAATATTGGCAGCATGTCAGTTTACTCATATCACCGGTAACTGGTGGACATTTAGATTTGATGTCACATTAGATTTGATGTCTTGCTAATCTCCAAATATCACCAGTCCATAAACCTTTATTCCGTTTTTGACAACTATATTCTCCTTGACCCTATATTCTTTGGTTGAAGAACATATTACTGTAGGTTATTGCAAAGACGAGCTGTGGTTAGGTTCTCTCACCAGCACAGGCTTTTCCACACACACTCTCCACATCTCCCCCACTCTTCAGTCTGACAGAAGCAAGGTTCCCCTGAGGCACTAGAAGCCTTTGACTAGAGGCCAGGTCAGTGAGGCCTGGGTATTTTGAAAGATGTCTGGAATAATGATATTATCCTGCAGTGTCAGTCGGCCATGCTGACAGTTCAATGTAAGGTTCAAGAATGCAGTTTCTTTATATTGCTTGGTACTTGGGAAGATTAGTTCTCTTGATACTCCGTCCCTGAAGTAAGAGTGAACATCCCAGCAGTCTGGCTGATCGATGCCTCTAGGCACTGCAGCGCCATCAGGTCCCTAAGGCACAGCCACCAGGAGGTGCTCACTGGGCACTCTGCATGGTTTAGTAATGATTCTAAGGTAATTGCTCTCTAGCTTTGCATGAAGCTAGTTCCTCCACAGGATACCATGGCAGGCACTCCGCACCATGGAAGGCTAATCGTGGTTTAGGAAATAACCAAGATCTTTTCTGTTTCACAGTGAAAACGACTGAAAGTCAAGAAGGATGGGAGGAATGTACTTTAAACAATTTGTAGCTATTTTACTTGATTTTTCCCTGGAAGCAATAAATAACGGTGCTCCCTGCCGCTGGTATTTTATCGAGCTCTGCTTGTTGCAAGCGCGTATTACCTTCCACACACCACAGCGTCTTTGAGCTTTCTTTTCGTGTCTCCCTACTACAATTTAACTCTGTGAGGAGCAATACCAGTGCACCACCAGGATGAAAAGATTACAGAACTGCTGGTAACTACCACCACCCGAATGGAGAATGGCCCTGTTGGGAATAAATGGATGCCAACTTGAGTTCTTGAATGCAAATTAGTGTGGAGAAAAAAATAAGCAGGAACGTATAGATTAACGACTACTCCTTGCTAATGAGGACCTTTGCCACTAAGAACACCAAAACAAGGGGAAATTATCAACAACACAGTGTGCCTACCCACTCCACACAAGCCACCCACCATCTTCTGGACACAGAATAACCAGCAGTAGTAGAAGGGGATCTATGAATACGGTCCTAGCCCTTTGTGTTCTTGTTGGTTTTTTGTTTTATTTTTCTCTTTTTAAAAAAATCAATTTTGTTTTACTATAAAAGGTAGATGTGTATATAATTAATTTATTATGGGTGGGACAAAATACCTGACCAGAAACAAGTTAGGGAAGGAAAAAGTTTGTTTCGCTTATAGTTCCAGAGGGTCAAGTCCATCATGGTGGGAAAGCATGTTAGGAGCCTGAAGCTGGCATCACATCAGCAGGGAGGAAGTAGAGAGAGGTCAACAAGCAGGGCCCAGCTATGAAATCTCAAGGCCTGCCCATCAGTGACACAATTCCTTTAGGAGGCTGGTTCTACCTCCTCAAGGTTGTATGACCTTCCCAAACAGCTGGGATCAGTGTTCAGACACATTGAACTATAGGGGACATTCTATATTCAAAAAGGGAGATTATCCCCCCAGGGGGATATATATATATATATATATATATATATATATATATATATATATATATATATATATATATATATATATATATATATACTACATGAGCTATAACTGAGCAAAATCAACACTTCTCAAATTTGCCTCATCTATCCCCAAAGCCTATACTCCTAGCTGATAATTATAAGAAGTATGCTCTAACACTCGTATTTATGTTCAAAGAATTTTTGATTTTTATTCAGTTCTCAGAAAATAAGCAGATGAAGAGCTAATGGTTTTCCTACCTCTACCGCAAATGGCATCGCTGATGAGATAAAGTCCTATGGTACCCCCACCACTTTCCTCTCTGGAAAAGGTCTTGCAAAGTGTGAACTATTCACTGGGCTTGTATTGATCCTCAATCTAAATGAATTCCAGAACACTTTTCAGATGCAGAAGCACCATGATTGTGTTTGCCTTCAGCAGCCTCTCTCCTTTTGTTTCATGAATGACATTTAAATGAATTCTAAGGAAGGTTAGCCAAATCTACAACCTCCTATGTGTGAAGGGATGCAAGGCCTTAGTCATCAGCAATTACAGCCACCAGCGGGGCACAAGGCATGCAGGGCCCTGTCACGCACACTGTCCCACACTGTCCTGGTTGACAGGCAAACCCTCTGCCTGGAAGAATCCATCTCTGCTGAATAAGATAAGAGAGTCCTTGGTCATACAAAATGCTAGTCAGAAAGGAATAGATGAAGTTCAGCACAGACATTCCTGTTTGCTATGTGAAACAGTAAATATAAGGACAAGTAAACTTGAGGTGTGGGAGAAATGTTCCCCAGCTGAAAGTCCCAAGGGCTCAGTAAATGTTTTCATATTAATAATAGTTTATGGAAAGAATCTTTTAACTTTGAAATTCTATGATGTCATTTAGTACATAATATTATTTTTAAAAAAGGTTGTGACATTTAAAGCAATATGAATAAGGAGATGCAGTACTCATGGTCATTTGGAAAATTATTTCATCTCCTTGCATCCAAAATTCTGAAGTAAAATGTAGTCTTTTCTCACTTCTTCTGCAATAAATCATTAACAAAAATGTAAGTAGTTTCACAAATAAATGACTGTATCTATGACTGCTCTCCCAAAATCAATAATGCATTTATCGATAATTCTGCATCTAAAGGTTCATCTCACCTTCCTATTGACATCCTGTCTTCCTTAACATTTCATTAGATTTAAAATTTTTCATTCTTGGTAATGAAAAAAGTTGCTATGTTAGAAAAGTGGCCCCATTTTAGAGTTGAACAATGCAAGTCAGCATATCGTTTTCTATTAATTACCAGTCAGTAAGGTTTCCTGTTTGTATGCTCAGCAAAATTAAAGTTGGGAGTTTGAGGCTTCATTTTCTAGGGCAAGAATTCTAGGCTTCTTCTTTAGTGAACCACCTAGTTGCTCTGTAAAATGGAACAATATTAGAAAATATACTTCCTGCCAACTTTCAGACAAGAGTAAGTTCAACACATTCTCATGAGTAACTGCAGAAGGTTGGTTCCAGGGTAGAGTCGGGGGGGTTGGGAATTAAAAGGTAGCCCCTGCTATTGAGAAGCTAACAGTACAATGATATACCAGATAAATAAGCAGACAATCTCAAGGTTGAGTATCACGTAATGGTCTCCTATAATAGAGTCAGTGTCTCCTACAAAAGTCTCCTGTAATAGAATTGCCAATGGGTAATTTGGGGAACATAGCATAGAGAAGGTGACATTTAAGCTGTGTTAACTCTTTTTAGCATTAAGATTTCATGACAATGTGTAAAACATAAATGAGTATGTCCAACTGTATCAAATCACCAAGCAATGTAATAAAAGCAACTTACAAGAATGTAGCTGTTGTCCTTTAGTGAAAGTCTATATGGGAAGCTTCCTTATGTAGATAAGCCAAAGTCTCATTCCTACATGGACTTGTTGCATGGCCTTAAGGAAAATTACACAATCGGATGAATGCATTAGTATTCATCCCCACCTTATATTAATCCTGTGATGTCATTATAAGCAAAAGGATTTCATAATTTTAGATACCCTGATGCAGTGAATTAGAAAAGCAGGGTTATACTGCCATCTGCTGGCAGCACCATAAAGTGTCCCAGAAGTCATGAGGCAGGTAAGGGGGAAAATGCTTAAATCATTAAAGCTCATTTCCCATAAAATGAGTTTTCTAAGGCTCATTTGTGTGCTATCCTAATCATTTGAGGAAATGTGTAATGATATTTTCTTGGTATGTTTTAAAATAGTAACCTCAGAACTAAAACTTTTTATTCACATCTCTTAAATTTTTTTATGCATGCTTTGTTATTTCCACCACGATTTAATTTAATAAGATACACTACAGGGAAAAGGCTGGATTCGTCATCAGATTTGCAATTATTTACAAACAGGATAGTGTTTGCACTTGAATAGACGACAATATATTTCATCCTTTGACAAGCTGAATATTTAAATGCCTTGTCTTTGTCCCGGCTTGAAAGTAAGAAGCCAGACACTATGTGGGCTTCTCGTTCCCTGAGGCCCTCCTTTAGCTATGAAATCATTTATGGGGGAAAAAATTATGCAAACCAATTGTTCCATTACTTGCTACTTTCCATTATTCTGAAACATCCATTCAGCATTTTTATCTGCTAATGTAACAGAAACTCATCTACTCAACAAGATTTATTGCTTGTTTTTTTTTCACATGTTCACAAGATATTGTTGTACATTTTGCAATGGGTCTCTATTATCTAGTAATGATGGCTTGCAAATTAAATTAGTTTTTAATGGTGTAGTTAAATTCTAATTTATGTTTGGGAGCTTTGTTTAATTCATTTAGTTATAATGTAATGGTTTTCTTGCTGTTTTCTTGCATTGCATTGAAAGGACGCAAAGAATAGGGGCTCATCTTTTCACATTCAGTTGTTTTGGCTTTATTAAATCTTGTCACTAATTGCATTTCTCCGGAGAAACTTTCAGAACAATTGCAGTCCAATCCTTTGGGCATCACTACGAGGTTGCTCAGCATTCGGTCTGAGGAAGTTGAATCAAACTGTTACCATAACTCTAAGGGTTAGTTAGACATCACACTTCCGCATGCTCATTATAACCCTACTGTGCTATGTAATGTATTGGGCAATTATTCTTTTGCAATAAATTCCTTTCCTGTGAGCTCTCTTTCTTTCCTGGACATTCAGGAAAACTGAAACCACCAGCAATCATTAGTAGCAGCAGAGAACATAATCTCTGATAGTGTCTACCTGCATCTTCTTCCCTCTCAATCGACAGCATTCTTGTAGACCTGGCTGTGATAACCTTTTCAAATACCTTTTGTTGGGGATCCACACTGCAAGAACAGAAATCCTTTAAGAGTTTCACAGCTTTGAACAAGAACAGGATTATGGGGTTGGGAAGGAATAATTGACCTGATGTGTGATGGCTGGAGTGGATCTGAGTCCTCCCTGCTGTTGGTTCCTGGGAGGGAGAGCTGAACCACACACAAGGGTGACATTTTAATAAGCACTGTCTCATCCTAGGCTATTTATCCTCTTATTAATCCTTATTTTCTTGTTCTTTTGGGGGGGTATGTTGTGTATGTGATGTACGTGTGTGTGTGGAAGCCAGAGATTGACATTGGACGTCTATTTGGATGGTTCTCTTTATCTAGTAAGGCAGGAGCTCATGGGTTCAGCTGGTCTAACTAGTTGTTTCCCCAGGGACCACAGGGACTACCTTGCCTGGCTTTTATGTGGATTGTGGGGTCCAAACTCTAGTCCTAATGCTTTCATGGTAAATGCTTTAGCTTGAGCCATCTCCCCACCTCTGTCTTCCTTTATTTTCTGATGAAGTAAAGTTTATTTCCCAAATGGTATTCGATTCCAATTTCAATACTTGCACATCTTTCCCATTATGGGCTCTCCTGAGTTTCTGCATCCATGATGCAGAGGCCTCAGGTGAGTAGATCTCAGTCAATGGTTTCTCCCAGTTGTCAGATTCCACTTCTTACCATGACTACATCT
>PVHP010040150.1:0-15898 GCA_004024765.1 Zapus hudsonius | reverse complement strand
TGAGTGAGGTGCAGGGAGAAAGCATCATAGAAACCCACCCAAGGGTTACTGTGCACACACCCTGAAGACCACAGGACTTGACGTGCACAAAGCAGCCAGTCACGTCATCTGCCAGGACCAGCGTGATCCCAGACGTCTCCTCCAAGTAGAAGTCCCTCCCACTGTGCCACCCAGCCTCCCCATTCCCTGTGATTATTCACACACACACACACACACACACACCAAACAAAACAAAACAAAACCACTTTCCCTTGGCTCCTGAAGCTGCCTGGGTCCCTATGGAGTCTATTTCCTCTCCTTCTTTTTTTGCTTCTTCCTTCCCTCTCTCCTTTCCTCCTCCCTTTTTTCCTTTCCTCGGTCTGTTTTCCTTTCCCTTCCTTTCTCTCCTCTCTTCTTTTGAGAGGGTTTCGTTATGTAGTCCAGGCTGATCTCAAACCCACAATCCTCCTGCCTCAGTCTCCTGAGTGCCTACAGACATGCACCCCAACCCGTAGTGCATGTGGGGGGGGGTTGAAAAGCTGTGGTTTAGGGCTGAAGAGATGGCTTAGCGGTTAAGGCATTTGCCTGCAATGCAGAAGGATCTGAGTTTGATTCCCCAGTGCCCATAGAAAGCCAAATGCACAAGGGGGTGCATATGTCTGGAATTCATTTGCAGTGGCTGGAGGCCTTGGTATGCCCATTCTCTCTGTTGTCTGCCCCCCCTCTAATAAATAAAAAAAAATTTAAAAATAAAAAGAAAGAAAAGCTGTGGTTTATTCACCTATACCTAGTTTGGCCACACGACAAACTGGATGTCCTGTCCCCCTGACTTATGCACATGACAGCCACTCCTGTCGGGCAAGTCTGCTGACCACCATGCCAAGAGCCCCCACCAGACAGGGCTACAGGGCAGCTGGTCACTGAGGTCTGTGAAATGTGAAACCATCAGCCTTCCCTGCCTTCCTTCCCTCAGTAAGGAGGGAGAAACAGTTGACGTCTTAGCCAGCAGAGCAATGCGTGATGACGCCAGAGGAAGGCGGACATCTGCTCAGAGTCCTTCCCAAGCTGGGCTGGGAATCACGCCCTTCAGACCTTCGACCAAGGAATTGATTAGGTGACAGCTAGCTGTTGGCACTGGGGACATCACGCAACCTCGTGGCACCTCAGTTTCTCCACCTAGAAAGCAGGACTAGTAATAGACATTAATTACTTGCTATAGATTAGGTGAAGGTCTGACAGGAGGTACTTGGAACAGTTTGGAGCATACGCTATGCTCCTCAGGAATCAGGTGTTGTGATGGCTATTATTTTTTTATTATTGTCCATAATGAGTTGCATTATTTAGTGGGCAGCCTCTGAAGGCTGGAGAGACCACTGCAGAGTCAGGTGGCGTGGAAGATCCCACTGAGGTTTGCAGCGTGGACTGAGACGATCTCAGGGATGAGGGTGGATTCCCACGCATAAATAGGTTGGTTCTGTCCGTCTGCTGTGTCTCAGACAAATGAATGCATTCAGCGGGCAGCTGAGCCCTTGGCTGGCACACTGCCACCCCTAACTTCACTACAGAGAGCACTTTGCAGGCCATAAGCACTGTGTGTCCCTGGGCCCGTCTCTCTCACAGGGGTCTCCTTGACCCTCACCGGCTTCCTGCCCACTCAGCCCTGCAGTTATTCCCAGGGCCTCGCTGAGCTATGTCCTGGGCAGTAACACCCACACAGGACAGTGAGACTTTCCCCACACACAACACCATTAAAAATTAACTCCAGATCTTTTGGAACTAGAGAAAGGACACTGTTAATAGTGTTGTTTTTTTTTTTCAATTTGGTCTCTAACAACAGTTAGAGACTGAGGCGAGAGAATATATTTCATCTTTTTTTCTTCAAAAAAAAAAGAATGAAGCCTTTTTTTATGCATTTGCCATGGAAAATGCTTAGCTCAGCAAATTCCACGAGCTAAAAGGAGCGAATCCAACACTGTAGGAGGACCCATGTCTTACCAGCTCACTGAACCCCAATCAAACCCCTACGCTGGCAGGTAACTCGGGGTTTGGGCCCCAGGGGCAAGGGTGTGGGTAAAGGGGCAGTTCAGCTCTGGGACTCTGGCCAACATCCCTTAACTGCTCTCCGCTGAAAAGAAAGTCCCTTTTAGAACATGGCACCGTGCCAGCCTTATGTGTTCTGTTAGCTTGTTGAGGGCAAAGAGGGGAAGCAGGCAGAGAGGTTCTCTAACTTGTCCTAGACAGCCTGCAACAGCTGCAACAGCTGTGAGGTGGTTGGTGCACATCTGTAATCCCAGCACTCCGGAGGCAGAAGGGAAGGGATTGTGGTAAAATCGAGGCCAGCCTGACCTGTTGAGAACGGGGGAAGGGAAGGAAGAGATGAGAAAAGAAAGTAAAGAAACCCAAACCCTTAGGGTCCCGTTGCAGACCTCCATAATCACTCTGGCAATGGAACTGGGCAAGGTGTGTTCACAGATCCTCCAGGTGACACAGAGGCATTTGGGAACCATGGCTCCAGCTCATTCGAAGGGAACCCGAATCTATTCTCGGCCCACATGTTTCTAACTCCACTCTCTAGGTCAACATCACTTTGAGTCCAGGGTCCATGGCTCTATTGATTTCAACATGGAAGGCAATGAAATCTTTTTGCTGTTAAGCAAAAGAAGCTGGGTGTGGTAGAGTAATGCCTGTAATCCCAGCACGCAGAAGGCTAAAGCAGGGTTTACTGAGTTTGAGCCCAGCCTGGGTTACAGATTAAGACCCTATCCTTAAAGAAAACAATAACAAGCGAAAAGGTAGCAAAAGAAGGTTGGGTATGGGGCACTTGCCTCTAGTCCTAGGCTTTGGGATCGGAAGACCTAGGATTGTGAGTTCAAAGTCAAGGGTAGATTAGGATACATAGTAACACTCTCTTGGGGGGAAAAAAGCTAGGGGAAGGGGGCTGGAGAGATGGCTCAGCCACTAAGGCCACTTTCCTGCATCGCCTGATGGCCCGGGTTCAATTCCCCAGTTCCCATATAAAGCCAGGATGACACCGTTCATCTGGAGTTCATTTCCAGTGGCCAGAGGCTCCGGTGCATTCATACATTCATTCTTATTTGTGTTCTTTCTCTTTCAAATAAGTAAATAAATAAAATGAAATAAATAAAAAATACTTAAATAGTTGCGTGGGGGGGGCTGGAGGCATAGCTCAGTGGTTAAAAGCACTTGCTGGCCTGGGTTCGATTCCCCACCACCCATGAAAAGTCAGATTTAAAGTGGTGAATGTGTGTATCCATATTCGTTCATACATACAGACAAATAAATCAACTAAAAAAAAAAATAAATACAATAGCTGGGCTGGAGAGGCACTTGCTTTCAGAGCCTAAGGACCTGGGTTCAATTCCCTGGTACCCACATAAGCCAGATGCACAAAGTGGCACATGCATCTGGAGTTCCTTTGCAGTGGCTGGAGGACCTGGAGCACCCATTCTTTCTCTGTTAGTCTGCCTCTCTCTCTCTCTCTCTCTCTCTCTCTCTCTCTCTCTCTCAAATAAATAAATAATTAAAAAAAGGAACGTGGTCCTACCATGCACCACTTAACTCTCTGCTCTTCCCTGTTTCCCCTGAAGGATGGGGGTCACACTCTCTGCTCACCCATCTCCCTGGTTTGTGCTGCTGTTAATAAACATCTCTACGTTCTTTCCACAGAACGAGGCATGGTCATCTCAATGCCAACTGCAGCCACGGGATGCGCTATTCTTTCATCTTGACCCTATAATGTCCAGGACTGCAGAGGAAATGATTCTACAGAATGAAATAAAGAAACCACACTATGTATGTACGTATGTATGGATGCTGCTTCGAAATACATCAGAATGAAGATAAAGGTAATTCTTGACCGAAAACAGGTTTGTTGCCAGGCCTGGGTGCAGGTTTGTAATCCCAGCTACTTCAGAGGCTGAGGCAGGAGGTCTGCATGTTTAACACCAGCCTGGGCAACTCAGTGAGACCCTGTCTCCATATAAACAGTAAAAAGAGGAATGAGGATACAGCTCAGTGGTAGAATGCTTACTTAGCATCTGCGAAGTCTGGGGTTCAATCCCCAGGATTGGAAAAGCAAACCAGTTTGTTAGGTGGTTGACTCACTCACTGCAGGTAGGTAGGTTCATCATCTTTATTTTTATTTATTTATTTTCAAGCCGAGGGAGAAAGAGGAGAGACACAGAGAATAGGCATGCCAGCGCCTCCAGCCATTGCAAACCAACTCCAGATGCATGCGCCACTTTGTGCACCTGGTTTGATGTGGGTACTGGGGAATCGAACTCAGGTCAATAGGCTCTGTAGGCAAGCACCATAACCACTAAGCAATCTCTCCAGCCTTCTTTTCTCTTTTTTTTTTTTATATGAGTACTATAGTAGATGCTGATTTTATATTTAATTTTTTTGTTGTTTTTTCAAGGTAGGGTCTGGCTCTAGCCCAGGCTGACCTGGAATTCACTATGTCGTCTCAGGCTGGCCTCGAACTCACAGTGATCCTGCTACCTCTGCCTCCCAAGTGCTGGGATTAAAGGTGTGTGCCACCGTACGTGGCTTAAATTTTTTTTAATATGATAAATACAAAGTGCTATGGACTGAATGTTTGGGTCATCCTCTCCCACCAATTCCTAGGTTGACATCTAAATTGATGGTATTTGGAGGTTCGGTCTTTGAAGGTGATCAACTTCAAGGACAGGTGCTCATGGATGGAATGTGTACCCTTGGAGGAAGCCAAGTACCAGCGAGCTCACTGTCCTTCCATCGTGTGCCAAAGCAACAAGAGTTAGCAGTCTGTCACCAGCCCAAACCAGACTTTGGATTCCCACCCACTCTTCAAAATGTAAGAAACACATGGCTGGTTCATCTAGGTACCCCAGTATAGCAGCACACGTGTACGAAGCTTTCAGGCTTCCAGGACTCACTGATTTCTTCTGGAACAGGAGCCCTGCAGGTTACATGGATTCTGCCAGGTCAGAGAGGGGGGATGAGAAGGTCCCAGCCCAGGTCGAAGCAGTTCAAGCAAAGCCTTAAGATAAGCCTGGACCATGGTAGCCGCACACTCGACCACTGGGGTCTCCAGATGGTGGAGTAGAAAAGTTAAAGGAACAGCCCAGCAGCGGAGCTGTCCAACATCCGAAATAACTGTCCAGGCCCAGTTCCTGACCAGGATGCAGAGGAAGGGCTCCCTGGCTGATGGCTGACCTTCCTGATCCCACTTCTGACCTCACCAGGCTGCAAGGGAAACACGGTGAGTGGAGAGACACCTCCACCTGGGTCTCCCAGGGCCCAGGTTGCTGGAGGAAAGCTGGTTCCAGTGCTCCAAATGGTATTTCTTTACCACACAAGCTAGGGATGCCTGAGGACTCTGGGGTTGGCTGCCTCTGGCCTTTTGGCTCATCCAAACATCTCCACCAATATCATTAGTTTCTACTCATGCCATGAGGCAGAGAGGCTTTGAGTGCCTTTCATCACACAAAGCAGAAATAGCTGGGTTCGCGCCTATGATCCCAGCTCTTGGGAGGCTGAGGCTAGAGGATTGAGGGTTGAAGGCTAGCCTGGGCTATGCAACAAGACCTTGCCTTGAAGAGGGAAAAACTTAATTAGTAAATGTTTCATGAGGAGGAATCTGTCTCCATTGGAATGTTTTCAACAGCCTACGCCTGGTTTTAAGAGATCTGACCATCTCTCGTTTTCTTTATTTTTTTTTTCCATCTCTCTTTTTCTTCAGGGCCAAAAAGACTTTCGTGAACAAGTGTCTGGTGACATCAGGAGAAATAATCAGTGAAACCTCCTCTGGACATTCAGAAGCCCTTGGTCACACTTTCATATCCTGGCTCATATTACAGCCAACTTTTGCTCACCAGGCCTACAGATCAGCTCTTCCTGCCTTTCCCAGCTTCCTATTTGAATTGTCTTTCTTCTCTATTCACCACTATCTCTGCAGACAGTGAACAGAGACAAGAGAGGCAGTTAAAAACCAAACAGAACAGAACAAGAACTCAATGGAGTTGGAGTTACCTGCTAATGGCCAGTCACCTGATCCTTCTTGGAAATCAGAGGTTGACAGGTAGACAAAGAATGGGGAGGAGCTCATTCTTATCGACTTGGTTATCTCAAGTCACATAGGGGCCCCCCAATCCTAATTGCCAAGGCTAAAGGCGGTGAGGGAGGGGGTGTGGGGGGTGGGAAGCATTCACCCCAGTGGCTCCTCACAGTATGAAAGTATTCCGAGTTCTGCCCAGCACCTGTTGTTTATTGTGGGGCTTACAGGGTCAGAAAGGAAATCCATGGTTTATGTTTTTATCAAAATTCAAGTTGGTTTTTTCCCCCCTAGCAAGGTCAGCATAAGCTTTCAGGGAGCAACAATAAGAGTAAAACAGGCTTCGAAATGACTTAAACCTGATCCCCCCCCTGCAAAGACCATGGACAACCGAGCAGGTGGTTCCATTCATATCTCCCACCCACTCCAGTTACACAAAAAAGGGCTCCCAGTGTCAGACACCCAGCCAGCCAGCATTCACAGAAAGCCAGTGTGAATCATGACAGGCAGGACAGGGGACATCCCGGGCACGGTGCTACATCTCTGTCAAGGTTTGCATGAAGCCAGAAGACAGGACAACATCCAAGACATAAGGTCACACATCTAAACAAAGAAATGCACACTAAAAACACAGGTAAGAGCCGCAGACAGGAATGTCCAAAGGTCTGAAGCTTTGGTCTAACTTGAGATCCTGAGGAAGAGAGGTGAGGTGAGGCAGGGACCAGAGAGACTATTGACCAGGACATAAGGGAAGAGATTGCATATCCCAGCAGGGGAGAGTGTGAGAGAAAGCTGGAAGCCCTCAGAGAAGGCTGTGAAGACCGGGCGGTGCACACCTTTAATCCCAGTGCTCAGGAGGTTGAGGTAAGAGAATTTTCATCAGCCCATGGTCAGCCTGGGGCTACAGGGATAGCTCAGTGGTTAAGGTGCTTGCCTCCAGAGTCTAAGGACCGGGGTTCAATTCCCCAGTACCCACGTAAGCCAGATGCACAAAGTGGCACATGCATCTGGAGTTCCTTTGCAGTGGCTAGAGGCCAGGGCACACCATTCTCTCTCTCTCTTTCTCTCTCTCTCTCTCTCTGTTTATAAATAAAATTAAATTAAAACAACAACAGCAGAAACCATTAGCATTAAGCCTTTTATTACATTTGCAAATGGCTTATTGGTGGCCACAAAATATAGAAAGAACATAAACGTTCATTGCCTAATGAGTGAATAAATAAAAATGTGGCATATCCATTCGCTGGAATGATACCTGGCCATAAAAAAGGAAACGTGTTGGCACATGCTATAACACAGGTCAGCCTGGAGAACACCCTGCCAATGACAAAGATGGCACAGGGTATGGTTTCATCTGTGATGCATCCAGAACACAGAAACATGATGAAACACGATCAGTATTGGCCAGGACTGGAGGAGGAGGGAATGGTTGGGGAAAATGTCCTAAATTTACAGAGCAGAAATGGTTGCACCATTCTGTGTGAATAGACTGAAAATCACTGAAATGTATCCATTAAGAAGACAAATTTGAGGCGGGAGAGATGGCTCAGTGGTTAAGGTGTTCATCTGCAAAACCTAACGACCCGAGTTTGATTCCCCAGTGTCCACATAAAGCCAGATGCACAAAGTGGCACAGGCATCTGGAGTTCCTTTGCAATGGGGCTAGAGGCCCTGGGGTGTCCATTCTTTCTCACAGGCATACCCAGAGACTTAGCTCCTAGATGATTCTAGATCTTGTCAAGTTGAGAAGCCAAATTAACAATCACAAGAACCCTGACTGTTATAAGCAAGCAGGGGAAGGGGAAGGTGTCGTGGTGGACACGAGGCTGGAATCAATGTTCGGGAGAGGTAGAGCTTGCTTGAGGGAAGTGACGCCTAGCTCACCGATGGTCCAGGAGAACACAGAGAGCAGGGACACCAGGACTAAGCAGTCCTAAAGGTTGTATCTGGGACACGGTGGGACATGATGAGTTGGGAAAGGCCGTTCCAATAGGATGAAACCACACTGGATGTGTGAGATGCTACACGTGATGATAATCTGTCAAGGAAGGTGTCGCCATCCCCATTCTGGAGAGGACAAACCTGAGGCTTGGAGAGGCCAAGTCGTTTGGCTGATGCCTCAAAGCTAATGGGAAATGCAGACTCCAAGCTCAGGTCAGCCTCACTTCTGGGACCTTCCATTAGTTGACCCGTACTGAGCTGCACTAACCATTTTTTTAATGTATGTGTGTGCTGGTAGGTGCATGTGTGTTCACATGGTGTGTGTGTGTGTGTGTGTGTGTGTGTGTGTGTGTGTGTGTGTGTGTGTGTGTAGGTCTGAGGACAACCTCACATGTCCTCAGACTTTAGGAATACCATCTACTTTTTTTTTTTTAATTTTTTTCTTCTTTAAAAAAATTCCATTTATTCATTTTCAAGCAGAGAGCTACAGAGAAAGAGAGAATGAAAGAGAGAGAGAGAGAGAGAAAGAGAAAGTGAGAGAGAGACCACACCAGGGCCACCACCCACCACCTTGTGGGTCTGGCTTATGTGGGACCTGGGGAGTTGAACCCCGGGCCTTAGGTACTGGAGGCAAGTGCCTTAACCGCTGAGCCATCTCTCCAGCCCCCATCTACTTTTTTGAGACAGGACCTCTTATTGGCTTAGAGCTCACTAATTAGGCTAAACTGGCCAGCCAGCAAACCCCAGGGATCTGCCTGTCTGTACAGGTGAGTGCTACCACAGCTGGCTTTTACATGGGTGCTGGGAATCAAACTCAGGCCCTCACGCTTGGGTGACGAGCACTTTAGCAATGCTATCTCCCCAGGCCCTGTACCACACGTTTCTGTCCTCCACGGACTCCAGTATACCTGTACCACTAACTTGCTGAATGACAGACAGAGCCGGCTCGCCTCATGGACTATCAGATAGCTCTGTTCTGGGTCTTTGGGCTGCAGGCTCTTCCAAAGCATTCTGGAATTTATAATTATAGCCGTCACTAGCCTGGAATGTAGGGGCCTGGCCATCAGGATGTTTTTGTTAACTGTTTAGGTTTTACTTGGGTGCAGGAGAGTTAAACTCAGTTTTGAGATACATGAAAGAATTGGAAAATCAAATGAACAATCTTTTCTTCTTACTGAAAAGTTAATGTAGCTGAAGCCTGCTTTCTACAAGCGTGAGGCTATGGAACCCTAAAGTAATCAAGAGACCCGAGGTCCAGCAGTTGGCAGCTCTTGGAAACCACAGGGAGTAGACATGTCTGGAACACTTTCCCTTTGGGGTAGAGAGGGGAGTGGGCAGAGGCCATAGCTCCCACAGAGGGACTCATCTTTTTTTAAAAAATATTTTATTTATTAATTTTCAAGCAGAGAGAGAGAGCACACCAGGGTCACCACCCACCACCTTGTGGGTCTGGCTTATGTGGGTCCTGGGGAATTGAACCCGGGGACTTAGACACTGGAGGCAAGTGCCTTAACTGCTGAGCCATCTCTCCAGCCTGGGACTCAGCTTCAAGGCCAGCCCTGGCCATGTATTGAGTTTGAGAACGGCTTGTGCTACAGGAAACCCTGTCTCGGTCAACAAATAAAAAATTAAGGAGCAAATAGCCGGGCTTGGGGCTAGGGGGATTGCTCAGTGGTTAAAGGCATTTGCTTGCAAAGCCTGCGACTCTGGGGTTCACTTCCCCAGATGCACCCGCATTTGGAGTTCATTTGCGGTGGGAAGAGGCCCTGGTGTACCCATATTCTCATTCTCTCCCCAATAATGGTTTCTGTGTGTTCATTGGCTTTTCTTCCTCACTGTAGTTAGTGGTAACAATAAATCTACCTTTTTTGTAGTGGGGGGGGGGGCTAGGGTCTTGCTTTATCCCAGGCTAGCCTGGATTTCACTATGTAGTCTCAGGGTGGCCTTGAACTCACGGCGATCCTCCTACCTCTGCCTCCCATGCTGGGAATTAAAGGCATGTGCCACCACGCCTGGCTAAATCTACCTTCTTAACACACTCTATTGTTAACCACTAGGGCAATGTTGTACAGCAGATGTGCGTGTCTTACCCATCTTGTGTGACTGTAAGTTTAGACTCCTTGAATAACACCTCCCCAAGGCCTCTTTCCCTGTGGGTGGGTTTCCAGAGCACCACGCACTCCCTGGCAACAACCATTTTTCCACATCCTGTTCCTACACGTCTAGCTACTTGAAAGCCTTCCTAGAAGTAGAATCACGCAATCAAGTCTCTCCCTGAGACTGACTTACTGTATTCTAGGTCCATCCAAGTTGATGGAAGTGGCAGGATGTCCTTTCGCTCTGAGGCCGAATGATATCTCACTGTATCTACACTCGACACAGTTTTTCGTCCATCTGTGAATGGACACTTAGGTTGTGTCTCTATCTTGGCTACTGTGAATAAGGCTGAGAGACCCCACTTTTAATTCATTTGCATATTATACACCCACTAGTAGGTGTGCTGGATCAGAAGGTCATTCTTTAATTTTTTTTTATATTTTATTTATTCATTTTCAAGCAGAGAGATACAGAGAGAGAGGGCACCAGGGCCACCACCTTGTGGGTCTGGCGTATGTGGGTACTGGGGAATTGAATCAGGGGCCTTAGGCACTAGAGGCAAGTGCCTTAACTGCTAAGCCATCTCTCCAGCCCTCATTCTTTAATTTTTAGGGCTTTTTGTTTTGTTTCGAGGCAGGATCTAGCCCTGACTGACCTGGAACTCATTATATAGAGTCAGGCTTCTTGAATTCACTGTGATCCTCCTACCTCTGCTTCCCGGGTGCTGGCGCCCAATGGATGCACCACCACATCCAGTTAACCTTTAGGTCTTTGAGGAACTTCCACAGTGGTTGCACTTGCCCTTGACAGCTGCTCATGTGCTAACTCTAACCTACCAGGTAGGTCCCCTGTTGCTAGAATCAGCCAGGAAAGCAAGACGGGTGCCGCACTGAGTCAGACACTGTCCAACCACAAAGGTAAGTCTCTAGCTGAGAATTTGACCAAAGAAAATAGAAAAATCAAACAGAAACAAGAATAAAAATAGGAACACAATGCATTAGCATTGCCCAAAATCTACAGCCATAAAAACCACCAACAGTGAGCCTTTGCGGTTGGAGATGAAATGTTGGGCTTAATCAGATGTCCTGGTTAACTGACAGGTGCCAAAGGGATGCTCAACGCAAACTGGCTTTGGGGTGACTTTACCACCTGGGTCTCGGGAGTGCTCTGGGATTTGTGTTAAGCACCTCCCCTACAGTTATGATCACTGGATCTCACAACAGTAGACAGCAGAGAATGTCATTCCACCAGCTTCTAGAAGCCATGCCTAACAGTGCAGCTGGGCTAACTATCCTTGGTGTGAGAAGCTCTTGCATGAGAGGCCATAGGTCCCCCCATGCTCCCCAAGCTCTGACCTCTCCCCACCACCCTCACCACATCTGCCCATCTCTCCTTGTTCCCTCCCCATCCTCCCATCCTTCTGAGGCTAGGGGCCCTTCTGCGAACCCCAGGGAGCTTGGCTGTCAGTCCAGAGAACCTGGCTCCGCAGTAGAGCTTTAGATCCAGAGAGTGTGTGCGCTAAGGAAGGTGGGGATGCCCCGGGTCCAGACCAGAGCTTATCAATAGCAACCACATCTCACACTGGGGCAAATGCTACCTTGCCTTTGTGCTGGGCTCTGGAGGCGGCCTCCAGCCTAAGGCCTAAGGCCTGACAGACAGGTGACTCAGGAGGCAGGTGTGACAAGCTCCACGGAGCCCTGAGGCTATAGAACAGTTTAATAGAAATGGAAAGAATTCGCTGTACTATTTGCTCCACAAACAAGTTTGAGAAAAAGTTCCATAAAGCATTGTGATGCTGAGTTATATGAACTGATACAAGGGAGGAAACTATGGAAGACGCTCTACACGTATGAGTGTGCGCACACACACACACACACACACACACACACACACACACACACAGCTTAGCCCTAGAAAACCAAGAAGAGCCGGGCGTGGTGGCTCACGCCTTTAATCCCAGCACTTGGGATGCAGAGGTAGGAGGATCACTTTGAGTTCGAGGCTAGCCTGAGACTCCATAGTGAATTCCAGGTCAGCCTGGGCTAGAGTGAGACCCTGCCTCGAAAAACTAAAAAAAAAAAAACCAAGAAGAAAAGTTGTAAATATTAACTAACCCAAGTGATTGTTAAGACTGTAACCTAGAATTATCTCTATCTGTAAGATTTACTCACTGACTGGAGCCAGCAAGTTATGGCCAACAAAAACCGATGGCCCCAAGGGCTTTTTGAAACGACAGATTTCTTTGGCAGCGTTAATGAAAGCCCAAGGACCTTAGGAAGATGGCATGAGGTGCATAAATTAAACACGTAACATTACAAAGGCAACTAGTCACAAAAAAATATAGTTGTAAATATTTTCAACTCTTCCTATAGAGAGGCAGCTAAAGCGATCTATGAGAACGGTTCAGTATTCATACTTGACCAAGAAAGTCCCATAAGAATCATGGGAAGAGGTGTAATTTTTGTGTTCACTTTAAGAACATGAGGGACTCTGTCCAGGCCATCAGGGAGGTGCAGGGGGCGGGGGGTCACCACCT
Source organism: Zapus hudsonius (assembly GCA_004024765.1). NCBI lineage: Eukaryota > Metazoa > Chordata > Mammalia > Rodentia > Dipodidae > Zapus > Zapus hudsonius. Next base: position 3,290 of record PVHP010040150.1, on the reverse strand, counting down.
TCGTTAGCTATGGTGCTCCTTGGCACAATCTAAGATTCCTTTCTGGTGTTAGAGTGAAAGATTTGAAGGTATACCTGGGTCCGACTATGGGGCATCAGTGGTCAAAACCAGTGCTGAGCTTCTGCTTCACTAGCTTGAAAATACCGAGTAGGGCTGGAGAACCAACTCAGCAGTTAAAGGCTCTTGCTTGCAAAGCCTGATGGCCTGGGTTTGATTCCCCAGGACCCCTGTAAAAGCCAGATGTGCAAAGTGACACATGTGTCTGGAGTTTATTTGCAGCAACAAGAGGCCCTGGTGTCCACACACGCGTGTGCGTGCACACACGCAAACACACACGCACACAAATTTTTTTTTTATTTTCACCATGATAATATTTGATTAATAGCAAACAGGGCATAGTAGTAGGCCTCATGTCTTCATTGTGAAGTCGTGATATGGATACATCAAGACTTCTAGGGCTGGAGAGATGGCTCAGCGGTTAAGGCACTTGCCTCCAGTGCCTAAGGCCCAGAGGGGTTCAATTCCCCAGGACCCACATAAGCCAGACCCACAAGGTGGTGGCCCTGGTGTGCGCTCTCTCTCTCTCTCTCTCTCTCTCTCTCTCTCTCTCTCTCTCTCTCTCTCTCTCATCTCTCTGCTTGAAATTGAATAAATAAAATATTTTTTAAAAAAACCAACAAGAAGAATCTATCCACAGTCAGGCCTATTTGGAAGACTTCTATTCCCAAGAACTCTATTTGAACTTGGGTCTTTCCAGAGTAATATTCAAGTCAAATTAGGCCACGAGGGTGGGTCATGTGTGTGGTATGGATATATACATGCCCCATGCACACACACAGGGAAGGGCCAGAGGAAGATATGGGGGTCCTTCTCAATCCCTCAGCTGCCTTATTTCCCGGAGACAGAGTCTCTCACTGAACCCAAAGCTCCCCAGCCCCCCCCCCCGTGTTTTGTTTTGCATTTTTAGGGTGCGCCTGTGTGCCTCACTCCCTGCAATGCTGGAGTTACTTTTCAAGTAGGTGCTGGGTCCTCATGATTGTACAGAAAGTGTGCTTACCCTAGCCCCTGACTGGTGTTTTTATTTAAAAAAGGGAAATCATGGTATATTGTCTATTTTTATGGAGATCAATAAAAAAAGTGTTTTGGGGGGCTGGAGAGATTTCTCAGTGGTTAAGGCGCTTCCCTATAAAGCAGAAGGATCCTTGGTCCTGGGGACCAAGCTGGATGCACAGGGTGGCACCTGTGCCTGGAGTTTCTTTGCAGTGGTTGGATGCCCTGGCATGTCCATTCTCTCTCTCTCTCTCTCTCTCTCTCTCTCTCTCTCTCTCTCTCCTCTCTCTCTGTGTGTCTTTCTCCTTCAAATAAGTAAGTAAATTATATATATATATAATATATTATATGATTATATTATATTATATAATATATAATTATATTTTATATATATATATTATATTATAAATTATATATATATAATATATTATATATATAGTTTATATATATATATAAAATTGTTTTAAGGGAAAGAGGGGCCGGGTGTGGTGGCGCACACCTTTAATCCCAGCACTCGGGAGGCAGAGGTAGGAGGATCGCCGTGAGTTCAAGGCCACCCTGAGACTACAGAGTGAATCCCAGGTCAGCCTGGGCTAGAGCGAGTCCCTACCTTGAAAAACAACAACAAAAAAGGGAAGTGGGGGAGAACGATGAGTACCAGACCAACCTGTGTGACGTGAGACCCTGTCTCAGAACAAAACACACACATACCCTATGAATATTAAAACTTGGAGACATCGAACTGTGTCCGTCGGATTCTGGTCTGAGTCTGCTGCCGGTCTCTGGGCAGTAGGAATGATGGAAGCCAAGAGGTGCTGGTCGATGGAGGGGCTTTCTCTGATGTTGGGGGGCAGCTATCACCCTATTAGGGACATTATCTTTGCAATCCTTTCGTTTAAAGATCCAGCTTGGGGCTCTGGACTATGGCAGTGGATCACAAACTTGGCTGCGTATCAGAAGTCCCTGGGGAGCATTTAAAAAATTCCACTGAAGCCTGAGCCTAACCCCAGCCCAGCCGAGCTCCGATCTTGGGCTGGGGGCTGGGCACGAGCCTTTCTGGAAAGCTCCCCAGATGATTCTAATGTGCGGTCAGGGTTGAGAGCCACTGGACCCTCTGACCTTTGAGGGCTTTTCCTTCTCAGAATTCAGCGAGAGTGCATCTTGTGTTTATCTTAGTGGTTCTTGGAGCACGCCCTGGGCTGCCTGGAGTCTGGGTTCCTACAGGTTCTGTCTAGGGGACCCTTTCTGGGGGAGCAAAAAAAAGAAGTGAAAATGCCCTTTTCTCCATTTGTTGAAACATGAGTTCAATAAACTTTGGTTGTATATAAAACACCTCATGCCAGGAGCTCAAAGATGAACCAGAGCCGGGTGTGGTGGCCATGAGTTCGAGGCCACCCTGATAGAGGTCAGCCTGAGCTAGAGTGAGACCCTTCCTTAAAAATCCAAATGATCAGCCAGAATCAAATACTAGAATTTTCAAGTTCACTATGTCAGTCTGGAAAGGCTACAAGTGTCCCATTCACAGGTGCTCCTAGAGGGCAGGGTGCTCAGGCACCAGTCCCAAGTCTACAGAAGGCGACCTCAAAATATTTTCTGAAAGCCGGGCATGGTGGCGCATGCCTTTAATCCCAGCACTCGGGAGGCAGAGATAGGATTGCCATGAGTTCAAGGCCACCCTGAGACTATATAGTGACTTCCAGGTCAGCCTGGGCTAGAGCAAGACCCTACCTCAAAAAACCAAAAAAATAAAATTTTATTTATATATATATATATATATATATATATATATATATATATATATATATATATATATATATATATATATTCTGAGAACAAGAGACCATGGAAAGGCTTATCCCTTGCTTCAGCTAGAAACAGAAATAAAGGAGCCAGGCGTGGTAGCGCACGCCTTTAATCCCAGCACTCGGGAGGCAGAGGTAGGAGCATCACCGTGAGTTCAAGGCCGGCCTAGAACTACCGAATGAGTTCCAGGACAGCCTGGGCTAGAGTGAGAGCCTACTTTGAAAAAATGCTGGCAAGATAGCTCAGCAGTTAAGGTGCTTGCCTGCAAAGCTGAAGAACCTGAGTTCAACTCCACCCAGTACCCAGGTAGACCAGATGCACAAGGTGGGGCGGGCATCTGGAGTTCCTTTGGAGTGACTGGAGGTCCTGGAGTGCCTATTCTCTCTCTCTCCCTCTCTCTCTCTCTCTCTCTCTCTCTCTCTCTCTCTCTCTCTCTC
>PVHP010040149.1:0-16014 GCA_004024765.1 Zapus hudsonius | reverse complement strand
GAGACTACATAGTGAATTCCAGGTCAGCCTGGGCTAGAGTGAGACCCTACCTCAAAAAAAACAACAACAAAAAAATTTTTTTTTAAATAAAAGCAGAAAGCCTGGTATGGTATGGTGGCTCACACCTTTAATTCCAGCACTCAGGAGGCAGAGATAGGAGGATCACCATGAGTTCAAGGCCAGCCTGGGACTACAGAGTGAATTCTAAGTCAGCCTGAGCTACAGAGAGACCCTACCTCAAAAAAAAAAAAAAAGTAAAAAGAGGACTGGGGCTATAGCTTAACAGTAGAATACTTGCCTAGCATGGGTTCAACCCCAATACCACAAAAGAAAGAGAGGAAGGAGGGGAGGGGAAGGGAGGGGAGGCAAGGCGAGGAGAGGAGGAAAGAGAAGGGAAGGCTGAGACCCTGCATTTACAATGAGGGATTTGAGGGAACTTCATAGCTATCTGGGCCATAGTTTCACAAGAACAAAATGAGAACGACTGACTCCTGGCCCCAACCCCAACTTGCAATGTTTCAATTTAACTCACTCTGCACTCACTCTGCAAGGTCCTAGATGTGTACCTTCAACCCTCCATCCTGGCCACCTGGCCTGGCCTTCCAGACTTAATCTCAGTGAAGACCCCAAGGTCTGCCTAGAGCTTCCCATGCAGATACAGGACTAGGTTGGCACCGAGACCCTTTCCTTGCTTCTGCTCCAGCTCTGTCACCATCGCAGGAGTGAGCCCACGGTCCCCGAGCCCCAGTGTGTGGTCACTATTGCTCACCTCTTCAATCTCTTGGCAGCTGGTTGGAACTCCTCACAAGGCTCAGGGTTAGGCACTGAGGTATACATCTCACTCACAGTGCAGATGGATGAATCTTGGTCTACAATGGAGGCAGGTGAGGGAACACAGGGCTCCAGGAGAGGCCCTGGATCACCTGCCACCAAATTCCATTCCTCCCCCATCAGCCTAATATTTCACTGCCCCAACCATGTTCCCTGTGAAGGGACTCTGTTCCCTTACCTTCAAGTGTGTCCATTTGGGGTTCTTCGGCTTCCTCAGACACCCCTGAGGGGTCTGTCCTGTCTTCCTCAGGCACCGTCTGGGAAGAAGAATCCTGCTTCCTTTCAGAAACCATTTATAGCATCTGCCACCTGCCTAGCTGATTACTACATGAACCTAGGCTGGGGAGACACATAACCTTATACTGGCCCAGTGTAGTGGTGTATACCTTTAATCCCAGCACTCGGGAGGCAGAGGTAGGAGGATCGGCACTTTTTTTTTGTTTTTGTTTTTTCGAGGTAGGGTCTCGCTCTAGACCAGGCTGACCTGGAATTCACTATGTAGTCTCAGGGTGGCCTTGAACTCATGGTGATCCTCCTACCTCTGCCTCCTGAGTGCTGGGATTAAAGGCGTGTGCCACCACGCCCGTAAAGGATCGGCACTTTTAAAAATTATTATTGGAGGGCTGGAGAGATGGCTCAGCAGTTAAAGCGCTTGCCTCCAGTGCCTAAGGCCCCAGGTTCAATTCCCCAGGATCCACATAAGCCAGACCCACAAGGTGGTGGCCCTGGTGCACTTGCTAGTGCTCTCTCTCTCTCTCTCTCTCTCTCTCTCTCTCTCTCTCTCTCTCTCTCTCCCTCCCTCCCTCCCTCCTTGAAAATGAATAAATAAAAAAAAATTACAAAAAAATTATTATTGGAGTCTGGTATGGTGGCACATGCCTTTAATACCAGCACTCAGGAAGCAAAGGTAAGAGGATCACTGCGAGTTCAAGGCCAGCCTGAGACTACAGGGTGAATTCCAGGTCAGCCTAGGATAAAGTGACACCGTACTTCAAAAACAAACAAAAATACAAACAAATAAATAAATTATTTGGGGGCTGGGAGATTTCTCAATGGTTAAAGGCACTTGCTTACAAAGTCTGCTGGCCCAGGTTAGATTCCCCAGTGCCCACATAACGCCAGACGCACAAAGTGTCACATTCCTCTAGTGTCACATGTGCAGCAGCAAGAGGCCCTGGCATATCCATCATGTCCATACTCTAACTCTAGCTCGCCCTTTCTCTTTCTCTTTCTCTCTCTCCCTGGTCACAAATAAATAAAAATATATTAAAAACTAAAGCTGGGCGTGGTGGTGCACACCTTTAATCCCAGCACTCGGGAAGCAGAGAGGTAGGAGGATCACTGTGACTTAGGTCTTCAGCTTCTTTGGTGGATGATTCCAGGCTGGGGTTTGTTTGTGTTTTTGAGGTAGGGTCTTGCTGTAGCCCAAGCTGACTTGGAATTCATTATGTAGTCTCAAGTCTCAGGCTGGCCTTGAACTCACAGTGACTCTCCTACCTCTGCTTCCCAAGTGACTGCTGAACCTAAAGACCTGCACCACCATGCTGGGACCTCATCTTCTAGTCTTTTATGTATGCACTTTATCAAATAGACATGGGGCTGTATCTCAACTGTCTACATTACTCTCTGAGCCTTGGTTTCATCATTAGCACACTGATGAGAGTAAAAGCAACACAGCAGTGTTTGTTTTTCTTTTGTTTTGTTTTTTATTTTTTTGAGGTAGGGTCTCGCTCTAGTCCAGGCTGACCTTGAGTTCACTATGTAGTCTCAGGGTGGCCTTGAATTCACAGCAATCCTCCTACCTCTGCCTCCCAAGTGCTGGGATTAAAGGTGTGTGGCAAGTGTCTCTTAAGAGGTAAGCATAAGAGACACACTAGTTTTGGGAGATTTAGTGTATTTTTGTTTTTGTTTTTATTTTTCAGTTCTTTGATGTAGGGTCTTGTTCTAACCCAGGTTGACCTGGAATTCACTATGTAGTCTCAGGGTGGCCTTGTTGTTTTTCCTTTTTATATGTGTGTGTGTGTGTGTGTGTGTGTGTGTGTGTGTGTGTGTGTGTGTGTGTGCCCACACACAGGGGAGCCAGAGTCCCTTGCCACCGAAAACAAATTTCCATCAAGCTTTATGTGGATAGCTGGGGAATTGAACCCAGGTCAGCAGGCTTTTCAAGCAAATCCCTTTAACCGCTGAGCCAGTCCTTGTTTTGTTTTTAAAGGATAGAAATGGGATGAGGTGGCACATACCTGTAGTTCCAGCTACTAGGCTACATGAAAGGCTGAGGCAGGAGGATCACTTCAGCCTAGGAGCCAGATGACAGGCCTAGGCAACATAGTCAAGCCTTGTCCCTTAAAATCAATTGAGCCAGGCGTGGTGGCGCACACCTTAAATCCCAGCACTCGGGAGGCAGAGGTAGGAGGATCACCATGAGTTCAAGGCCACCCTGAGAGTACATAGTGAATTCCAGGTCAGCCTGGACTAGAGGGAGACCCTACCTAGAACCCCCCCCCCCAAAAAAAAAAAATCAATCAACTGGGCTAGAGAGATGGCTTAGCAGTTAAGACGTTTGCCTGCCAAGCAGAAGGACCTGAGTTCAATTCCCTAGTACCCACGTAGAATCAGATGCACAAGGTGGTGTGTGTGTCTAGAGTTCGTTTGCAATGGCCAGAGGCCCTGGTGTACCCGTTCTCTCTCTCTGCCTCTCTTTCTCTCTCACTCTCTCAAATAAATAAATAATTGAAAAATCAATCAATCATTAAGCAATCAATCAATAAACAAGCAAAAAGGATATGTAAAATATCTCATTTATTTTTTTATACTGATCACAGGTTGAAATAATTTTTGTTTTATAGTTAATTTATATTGCTAAAATTAATTTTACCTGTTTCTTCTTTTGTTTTGTTTTGTTTTTCAAGGTAGGGTTTCCCTCTAGCCAGGCTGACCTGAAATTCACTACTCAGGGTGGCCTTGAACTTACTGAGCTCCTCCTACCTCTGCCTCCCCAGTGCTGGGATTAAAGGTGTGGGCCACCACGCCCGGCTATCTCTTATTTTTTTAATGTGGTAATTGAAAGATTTTCAACCATACATATAAATTATACTTTTTTTTACTGGGTATTACTAATATAAAGAGAGATATTAATAACACCAGTGGTATTTAGGCACAGTAAGGTCATCTCAGGGGCACAGGGATATTGAAGTATAGAAAAGTCTAGACAAATCTAGCTCCCACCTTCATTTTACAGATAAGGACACTGAGGTACAAAGAGTGAGTGTGACCCGGCCAAAGGCTCAGAGTGATTCCAAGCAGGCAGAGCTGAACTGCCACCAAGGTGTCCCCTGTCCCATTCCCATCCCCTACTACACCCCAGGCACCACTCACCTTGCGGTTGGGGGTGGGAAAAGAGGTCCGGGCCTGCTTCTGGGAGTTCCTCCCTGAGTGGTTAAGTTGGGAAGGGTTCACAGGGACCCCAACAGGAGGGGGGCCCAGCAAGGACTGGCGGGTGGCCTGGGGAAAGAATTGTTGCAGATTTGGGGTGGTCAGCTGGGGTGGCGTAAGGCTGGGGGCTACTAGGCTCGGGGTTGCCATGCTGTAGTTGCGGAGGCCACCTGTAGGCAAGAAGAGAAGACAGGTCACACCAGATTGGGTGGTTGAGGCTAGGGTCAAAGGTCAGCTCCCCTAAGCATCATGGGAACATCAATGATAACTTCCTGCCCAGGATAGCCAGGGGAAAAAGGAGATACGAAATGCAAGAAAGGATTTAGCCCTGCTTTTCTGCTCCAGCTAGAGGTGGGGGCTGCCTTTCCTCCCAAGAGCATCCAGCAGCCCTGCTCGCCCTCGGGCATGCTCTAGGTAGAACACCCCTCAGGAATACGAGACCGGCCCACTGCCCACTGAAAAGCCAGATCCTGGTCCCTGGAATCATTGGGCACTCTGTCCTCCCATAAGCGTCTCTCCAGCAAAGACCTACTAAGCCTACTAAGCTCTATGGTTACGCCCCATACATGCAGCTGCCAGGCATCAGGGTAGATGTGACTATCTCTCTACCAATGACAAAACAGAGACACAAAAGAAAGAAGCAGCTTGAGGGAGGTCTCTCAACAACACTGCCATCGGCCACAGCTGTGGCCAGCATTCGGGGATCTTCCTACTTGTGCTTCCTTACCCCACCCCCCCTCCAAGACATCACCAGATCCTAAATCTATTCCTTATGTCCCTTCCCCACCTGGTTCTCTTCTCCGTCCTCCTTCAAAGCCACTTCATCCCTTGCCTGAATTTCAGTCCAGCTCTCACACAGAATGACAGCAAGGTTCTTTCTAAAGCTATATTCTGACTTCACCTGCCCCTGCCAAGCACTTTCATATCTCCCTACTGCTCGGGAATGAAGTCCACTCCTTCTAGTACAAGATCTGGCCCTTCCCACCTCCCCAGCTTCCTTTCTTGGCAGTCACCCCTCACATGCCTCACTACTGTTCCAGGCACCTGCCCCTGTGTAGTCCTGGGCTTCTGCACACCCTGCAGACTTCCCTTTAGGGGTTTCCCTCTCTTCTTCAGGAGACCTTCGCTGACCCTCTGCATCCCCACAGACTTCTGTCCTGGGGCCAGCCACACGGGTTCCTGGTCTGATTCCTGATGCAGCCCCTCTGACTCAGCTCAGAGACAGAAAGTGTTTCAGGCCTGAAAGACAGTTGGAACTCTTGCCCTGCTCCTAGGACAGGAAGCTGAGAGGTTAAAGGCACAGTCAGTTGTGCTATGGGCACTGAGTTCAAATCCAGGCTCTACAGCACTACCTCTGTAATCTTGAGTAAATCAGTTCCCCTTTCTTAGCCTCATCTGTAAAATGGGGTTAACAATCATGCTTGCTTCATGAGGATTCAATGCCATCTATTAGTATGCCTGATACAATGTTCATCCGTATTAACTCACAATCAATACAGATAGCCATAAGTGCAGAGAGCCAACCAGCTCCCCAAAACACAACAGAAGATGGAACACCCTCAAAGAAAAGTGGACATAGGACACGGACAAGTCACAAAAAAGAAATACAAATGTTTAACAGATGAATAAAAAAAAAAGTTCAACTGCACTTGGAAATGTGAATTAGAACATTAATGATACAGCTTTTTTGCCAACTTAGAAAGTGATATGTGCACATACATTTTATTCATATATATATATATATATAAATCATGTAATACCCAATGTTGACGTAGGCATGGTGAGGCCCGCACTGTCATACGTGGCTGGTGGCATTGCAAACTGGTCCAGTCCTTTAGGAAAGCAATTTGACAATAAATACTTATCAAAAGCTATAAAACATTCATTCATCATGCCTAGATTTAAGTCATTCTACTTTGGGAATCTAATCTAAGAAAATAGTCTCAAACATTATATACATCCTAATTTTATTTAAAATAGCAAAGAGAACAGGGAAAAGGAAAAAGAAATCACTAAACTACTAAAAAGGGTTAGCTAAGTAAAGGCACACCCATCCAGTTAAATATTAGAAACTATGGCCGGGCGTGGTGGCGCACGCCTTTAATCCCAGCACTCAGGAGGCAGAGGTAGGAGGATTGCCATGAGTTCAAGGCCACCCTGAGACTACACAGTGAATTCCAGGTCAGCCTGGGCTAGAGTGAGACCCTACCTCGAAAAACCAAAAAAAAAAAAAAAAAATATTAGAAACTATGAAGAATAACCCAGGTGACAGGGTGAGGACACGGGAGGGCAAGCCTGCAATCCCAGCACTTGGGAGGTGAGTTTGAGGACAGTCTGCTACATGAAATCTTGTCTTGAAAAAAAGGGGGGGGGCTGGAGAGATGGCTCAGCGGTTAAGACACTTGCCTCCAGTGCCTAAGGCCCTGGGTTCAATTCCCCAGTACCACATAAGCCAGACCCACAAGGTGGTGGCCCTGGTGTTCTCTCTCTCTCTCTCTCTCTCTCTGCTTGAAAATGAATAAATAAAATATTAAGAAGAAAAAAAAAACACCTGTTACTGGTCCAGCATGGTGGCTCACAACTGTAATCCCAGCACTCAGGAGCTGAGGCAGGAGTATTGCCATGAATGAGTTCAAGACTAGTCTGGGCTACATAGTGAGTTCCAGGATCCCGTGGGTTAAAGAGTAAGACCCTGTCTCAAACAAACCAAAACAAGCAAACAAGCAAGAAAAAAAAAAAAAAAAAAAAAAAAAAAAAAAAAAAAAAAAAAAAAAAAAAAAAAAAAAAAAAAAAAAAAAAAAAAAAAAAAAAAAAAAAAAAAAAAAGAAATCCTTAACAGACTTGAAACCCAATAGAAAGTGATCCCACTAGACAAGTCACTAAAAAGAAACAGGGCTGGGGAGATGGCTCAGTAGTTAAAGGTACATGTCTGCAAAGATGGCTGGCCTGAGAGGTTCTATTCCCCAGGACCCACATAAAGACAGACACAAAAAGTGATGCATGTGTCTGGCCTTCCTCTACAGCAGCAAGAGGCCCTGGCACACTCACATACACATATAAAATTAAAACTTGTAAAAAGAAATAAGACACAGCCCCCTGCTTGTATTAATCACAATAATCACACAATCACCCAAACCTGTATCTAGACAAAAAAAGGGAGAAAAAAACACCAAAATCTCAGTGGGTTACTTTCTTTGGGAGGTGTTTTTCTATCACTCTTCTTTTATTTTCTTTACATATTGGGGTTTTGTTTGTTTGTTTGGGTTTTTGTTTTTGTTTTGTTTTTCAAGGTAGGGTCTCACTCTAGCCCAGGCTGACCTGGACTTCACTATGTAGTCTCAGGTTGGCCTTGAACTCACAGCAATCCTCCGACCTCTGCCTCCCAAGTGCTGGGATTAAAGGTGTGCACTACCACGCCCAGCTCTACATACTGTTTTCCCTATGACAAGTGCGACTTTTAAGATGGAAAGGGGGGAGAGGAAATACATGTATACTTTGTGGGTCCCTGTGTGTGGTTCTCTGCATTTATCTATCATTTGAAAGACAGGACCATGAAGGTTCATGTGATCCTGGCAGGCTTGCAGAGTGATAACTAATCAACTCCTGAAGTGGTGTCTTTTTTCATTTGTAAAAGGGATGTGGGTGTACCTTAGGGTTATTGGTAGAGTCAGAAGCAGTTTAGAAGGAAGAGCTGAGACTTCTCTCCACACAGGGAGCCTGAGGCAAGGGCATATAGGCTTTGTGCTTAAAGCCAGAGACAGGCACTCATAGATCCTGGTGGTTAGGAGGCCCAGTACTGGTACTGAGTGACCCAGGACAAATGATTTCCCTCTCAATATCCTCATTTGTCAAATGCCATCTAGTCTTAAAAGTTTTTATTATTATTTATTTGAGAGTGAGAGAACAAGGCAGACAGAGAGAAAGAATGGGTGTGCCAGGGCCTCCTGCCACCACAAACCAACTTCAGACCCATGTGCCACCTTGTGCATCTGGCTTTATGTGGGTACTGGGTAACCGAACTAGGGTCCTTCTACTTTGCAGGCAAACGATTTAACCTCTAAGCCATCTCTCCAGCCTTTAAAGGTATTTTTATTGGGCTGGAGAGATGGCTTAGCGGTTAGACACTTGCTTACAAAGCCTGATGACCCAGGTTTGATTCCTCAGTACCCACATAAAGCCAAATGCACTAAGTAACACAAGCATCTGGAGCTCAGGAAGTCTGGTGCACACACATGTGCTCTATCTCAAATTTTTTTTGTTTTTGTTTTTTCGAGGTAGGGTCTCACCCAGGTTCACCTGGAATTCACTATGTAGTCTCAGGGTGGCCTTGAACTCATAGTGATCCTCCTACCTCTGCCTGGGATCAAAGACATGCACCACCACACCCAGCTGTTTCTATTATATTTGAGAGAGAGTACAAACTCATCAGGCCCTCCTGCCCCTGCAAATGAATTCCAGATGCATGTTCTACCTTGTGCATCTGGCTTTGAATGGGTACCAAATCCAGGCCATTGGGCTTGGTAAGCAAGTACCTTTAACTGCTGAACCATCATCTCCCCAGCTCTCAAATGTCATCTAATCGGAGCTCTGCCTAAAGAGCCAGCACCATGGTCAAGGACACACCTCTTAAGACCACACAGCTCTGCCTGCATTCAGCTGAGGAGCTTAGAGACTTTGCCCTGGACCCCCAGTGTCCTTATTTGTAAGCCAGGGGGCTCTTCGGGGTCACAGTGTGGATCTGGCGAGATTGAGTACTATGGGGCTGCTTGGAGCTGGCAACGGGGTTCAAACACGGGGTGCAAATGTATCGTACCTTGCAACTGCTGAAGAAGCAAAGCTCTCTGCAGCATGGAGCCACTGAGCAGGGAGGCCGAGTGGGTGGCCTGGAGATTCAGAAGCTGCTGCTGGGGTGACTGCTGGGGGAGGCCCCTGTGTGATGGGAGGTGAGGTGAGAAGGCTACCGGGAAAGCCGGACCCTCCATCCTCCGTGAGAGCCCTCACCTCCTTTCTCGGATGGACCCTCAGTACTCAAACAAGGATGCCAGGGGGAGAAAGGATCGGGGTTGGGACTTCAAGGCATGGGACTGAGTGCCGGATCGCAGCCCCTGGAAACTCACCGACTGACAGGCAGGGGCAAGGAGGCCTGCGGTGGGGACTGCTGGAGCAGTTGCTGCAGCTGCAGCTGCAGCTGCTGGAGCTGCTGCTGTTGCTGGTTGAACATGATGGCTGAGGCAAGAAAGGGGCAAAGGCCAAGGGAACAGTCGGGCTCCCCGCTCCTCCAAGACCGCCCCCCCTCGGCCCACAACTCGCCCGGGTGCCAGAAAGAGGGTCGCGCCAAGCCCTGGCCCTCCGGATGCCCGAGCTCATCCTCCCCACCCCCACCCCGCGCCTTCCGGACGCCGGCCCCTCCCCACTGCCCCCGCCTCGGCGGTAGTGGCCATCCTCTCCCCCGGGTTGTGTCAATTGCATCCGCGCCCGCCCGCAGCCTTCCACGGCCCTCGGCTGTCACACGCCCCCCCCCCCGGTCCCGCCATCAGACCGGACACCGCGCCTGAGGTCCCCGCGACCCCGCTGCCCGCACCCCCTCCCCGGGCCCCGCGCCCGCTCACCTCTCGGCGCGGCTCGTCCTCCCGCGCCTCCCCGCACTCGCGTCGCCCCACCCGGGAGGACGGCGCGGAAGCCTCGCGCGGACGCGGCGCCGGGCGCTCGCGGGCTCGGGGGGTCCCCGCAGCTCGGCCCCGGCCTGGACGCTCCGAAGGCCCGCCGGCCGGCCAGGAAGGGGCAGCGCCCTCTGGAGGCGCGGAGGCTACGCTGCGGAGGGGCCCGCGGACCCGCCTCGCCGCCGGCGCCGCCGGGGCTCATCGCGGGCCCCGGCCGACGCGCCCGGGCGGCGCCGGGCTGCGCGGAGTCTCCGACCCGAGTCCGAGCCCCGGGGCCGTCTGTGGCCCGGCGGGAGCATGGCGGGCGACGTCTAGATCGGTCTCCAACCGACCTCCCCGAGGCCACCTGCCCAGAGCCCGCGCGGAGGGCCGGGAGGCAGCGCGCAGCCGCTGGGCGCGCGTTCTGCGACCCAGGCCCGCCCGCCCGCGAGCCCGCTTGAAAATGGGTTTCCCGGACGAATTCTGCAAGTATGTGTTCTTGGAGGCAGGGTCTCCCTCCAGCCAGGCTGACGTAGACCTCACTCTGTAGTCTCGGGCTGGACTCGAACTCACAGCCATCCTCCTACCTCCTCTGCCTCCCCAGGGCTGGGATGGAAGGCTTGCGCCACCGCACACAGCCATTTATATATATATATTTGTGTGTGTCATCATATACGATTCATATTATGTATGATATATATCATATATAGTGGCCCTCATTCTGCCCCTAAAACGGTCCTGCCATCAAGGACGCCCTCCTGCCGCCCAAACGATCCGTGGCTACCGAGAGGCAATGTGAGCTCGGGCCGCACGCCCACCCCCCAGGGGCCGCATCCTGTCGGGGACGACAGATCTCTGTAGTCAGGGGACAAGCGGAGCCCCAGACTCAGACAGTCCCCGTCAGCCCCGGGTGGTGGGTCCAACTCTACCCCGACCTGTTGTTAAAGCACGGAAGTGGCTCCGCCTGGTCCGAGCGCAGAGTGGGGCGATGATGCGTGGAAAGGCAGCTCTCCACGCTGGGCTGAAGAGGGGCCTTATCCCTGAAGGGGAGGGGGCTGGGCCTGGCACCCTTGCACATGGGAGGCAGAGGTGGACGATGGAGAGTTTGAGGACAGCCTGTTCCACCTAGCAATTTGCAAGCCAACTAGGGGTATATAGGAAGATGCCAAGTCAAGAAAAAGAGAGAGAGGGAGGGAGGGAGGAAGGAAGGAAGGAAGGAAGGAAGGAAGGAAGGAAGGAAGGAAGGGAGAGAGGGCTGAAGAGATGGCTCAGCGGTTAAGGCACTTGTCTCCAGTGCCTGAGGCCCCTGGACACCCACATAAGCCAGAGCCACAAGGGGGTGACCCTGGTTCTCTCTCTCTCTCTGCTTGAAAAACGAATAAATAAAATATTGTTTAATATTTTATTTATTCGTTTTTCAAGCAGAGAGAGAGAGACAGAGAGAGCACCAGGGTCACCACCTTGTGGGTGTGGCTTATGTGGGTACTGGGGAATTGAACGGCTTTAGGCACTGGAGGCAAGTGCCTTAACTGCTGAGCTATCTCTCCAGCCCAATAAATAATATTTTTAAAAAGAAAGGGAGAAAGAAAGGAAAGTTGAGATGGCTCAGCGGTTAAGGCAGTTGCCTCCAGAGCCTAAGGACTGGGGTTCAATTCCCCAGTGCCCATGGAGGCCCTAGTATGCCCATTCTTACTCTCTATCTCTATCTCTGTATCTCTCTGCTTACAAATAAATTTATATATATAGTTGGATGGTTGGAGAGGGAACTCAACTGTTAAGGCATTTGCCTGCAAAGCCAAGTGACCCAAGTTTGATTCTTCCACTACCCATGTAAAGCCAAATGCACAAAAGTGATGCATGCATCTGGTGTTCATTTGCAGCTGCTGGAGGCCCTGGTGCACCATTCTCTCTCTCTCTCTCTCTCTCTCTCTCTCTCTCTCTCTCTCTCTCTCTCTCTCTCTCTCTCTCTCTCTGTCTTTGCTTGAATATAAATAAAAACATTTTTTGAAAATATAAGAGAGGACAAGGAAACGCACTCAGGCTGATCTTGATGGCACCCGCCTATGATACTAGCATAAAGGACCCACAGCAGGAGAATATCTAGCAGAGTTCAAGCCCAGCCTGGGCTACATAGTGAGAACAGAGGCGCATAGGCAGTGTAGGAGTCAAGATGGCCCCCGTTGCCAAGCAGGAGGGAACTGCGCTCCCCCTGACTAGGTCACCTGAGTTGGAGAAGTCCGGGGTTGAATCATGGCTCTTTGCCTTCAGGCAACGCAATCCTGAGGTACAGAAGAGTCTTCTCAACCCCTTTCTTTGTCGGTAAAATGAGTGTTCGCTCCATGGGTGAGGGTAAGGATGGCATTACATAATGCTTAGTCCTGGCACTGGCACACAGTGAATTTGACAAATCGCTAAAGTGAAAACACTAAAAATAATGCTGGTGCTGGCAAGCTCACTGCGCATGTGCACCTTTCTGGAAAGCAATTTGCAAATGATCTCTGGAGGCCCTCTAACACCTACTGCCCTTTCCCCACACAACCCTGTGCAGGAAGATAGCCAAAGAAAGTTATCAGAAATGCATCAAAAAGCCAACAGGTTTGCTCTTGGAAACATTTATAATAGCTGTCTAGAAAACAGTCAACTTCAGGGGATAGCTATGCCAATCATGGTGTCTGCCCTGTAAGAAGCAGCAAGTACACTACCATCAAAAATCAGGGTTCTTTTTGGCTGGAGAGATGGCTCAGCGGTTAAGGCACTTGCCTCCAGTGCCTAAGGCCCCGGGTTCAATTCCCCAGGACCCACATAAGCCAGACCCACAAGGTGGTGGCCCTGGCGCTCTCTCTCTCTCTCTCTCTCTCTCTCTCTCTCTCTTCTTGAAAATGAATAAATAAATAAATAAAAAATCAGGTTTTTAACCCAGGCATGGTGGTGCATGCCTTTAATCCCCGCACTTGGGAGCAGAGAGAGGTAGGAGGATCTCTATGAGTTCAAAGCCAGCCTGGGACTACAAAGTTCCAGGTCAGCCTGAGCTAGAACAGTGAGACCTTATGTTTAAAAAAAATTTTTTTTTTACTTGTTTTAAATGTGTTTTAGTTGGGGGAAGCTTACTTCTTCTTATTTTTTCTTTTTCTTTTTTCTTTTTTTTTTTTTGGTTTTTCGAGGTAGGGTCTCGCTCTAGCCCATGCTGACCTGGAATTCACTATGTAGTCTCAGGGTGGCCTTGAACTCACAGTGATCTTCCTACCTCTGCCTCCCGAGTGCTGAGATTAAAGGCATGCGCTCACCTTTACAGTTTCTATAGTCGTTTCTGTCACTATTTTCCCAGAATACTTTCTAAGTGACTATTGATTATGGCATCTTTATTTTGTAACCTGCTTTTCCCTCACCTCACATTATTTAATGTCTCAGTAATACCATGTTCCCTTGATGAGGAAAGAATTGTCTCCATGTCCTTGGGACCTGGCTCATCCCTGCACATCACAGATGAGAGTTACCTGGTGAAGGCCAATTAAATGAATGGATGGATGGATGGATTGATGGATGGATGAATGGATGGGAGAAAGAATGATTAGTATTCATTGTGGAAGCTCTTCTCCCCCTGCCATTCATCCGTTACAGAGGAGGGTTCCAGCCAGCCAGCCACCATAGACTGCAAGGTGGGCTCCACCACCAGACACCCCAGCTCAGAATTCCTGGGAACAAGCAGTGCTCACTAGCAGCTCCAAATCCAGGCCAGAGGCAGAGAAAAGTGTAAGGCCATATGCTTATCACGTGGCCTCCCCTGGCTGTCGCCCACCTGTGTCTCGTCCCAAAAATAAACAGGGAGAGAGACAGAGGAGAGGGATTAGAACAATCAGGATGGGCACAGCTTGGTTGTCACCCTATCTCAGGGACAGGTCCTCTTCTGACTTGAGGACTTATCTGACCATCTCTGTTGAACAGGAACATCTCGTGGATAGCAGCACCCTCTTCACCTCCACCCACCCCCTCAGCTACCTTCAGAAGATTCAAAGACTGGGCTGGAGAGATGGCTCAGCGGTTAGGGCACTTGCCTGCAGTGCCTAAGGCCCCAGATTCAATTCCCCAGGACCCACATAAGCCAGACCCACAAGGTGGTGGCCCTGGTGCATTCTCTCTCTCTCTCATCTCTCTGCTTGAAAATGAATGAATAAAATATTTTTTTTAAAAAAAGAAGATTCAAAGACTCCCTTTGGATATTGCAACAATGACCACGGGGGTGGTGACTCAAAACTCGCCAAAGTGATGAGAAGTGACCGTAAAGTGCTTAGCACTAAACAAGACATCTCTATCACACCCTCCAAGGCTCAGGGACCATTGTGGAAAAGGTGGCTGAAAGAATTTAATGCAATCTTCCAGGCACAAAGTGGCCGTGGCATTCATGACCTCACAGTGGATGATGCTACCTGAACATGGCCTGCACGATAGGAGGAAAAGATGATGCCGTCAAAATAGAAGAGAGTTGGGCTGGAGAGATGGCTTAGTGGTTAAGGCACTTGCCTCCAGTGCCTAAGGCCCTGGGTTCAATTCCCCAGGACCCACATAAGCCAGACCTGTGGTGGGCCCTGGTGGGCCCTGGTGTTCTCTCTCTCTCTCTCTCTCTCTCTCTCTCTCTCTCCTTGAAAATGAATAAATAAAATATTTTTAAAAAATAAAAAAAATAGAAGAGAGTCTAGTTGGAAAGAAGAAGGGATTCAGTGGAGGTGGGGGAAGTGGGAAGGGAAAAAGAGAAGGTGGTGGAAGGGGATTATGATCATAATATATTGTCTATATTTATGGAATTTGTCAATAAAAGTTTAAAAAATACTCTACCCAGGCGTGGTGGTGCACGCCTTTAATCCCAGCACTCGGGAGGCCGAGATAGGAAGATTGCCCAAGTTCGAGGCCACCCTGAGACTACATAGTGAATTCCAGGTCAGCCTGGACTAGAGCAAGACTCTACCTTGAAAACACAGAAAATAAAATAAAAATATACTCTGCAACAGATGAAGAAACTGAGCCTCCGGGAGGTGAAGTGGGTTGCTCCAGGACATGAAGTCAGAAAACAGTGCGGTGTGAACACCAGAGTTTGGGCTTCACCCCTTGCCAGGGCACAGTCAACACGGTGAGTCCCTATGCTCTCCCAGGCTTATAGCTAGCACTTCTCCACAAGATGGAGCAAGGTGAGCCTGGACACCTGAACCACCAGCTCCCTAAACTCCTAGGAAACCCTGGTGGCCAGCCCCCAGCTTGTAGAGAGCACAGTGCATATCCAAGCCTAGGCCAGCAGTGGCTTCCTCAGCAGTTGTACCACCCCAGGGCCCTTGCCCATGCATCTGGCCTGCCAAGCTTGTTGATTTCACCCTGTGATCCCTGTTCTCTGGCAGGAGGAGGCTGGAATGTTGTTAAATTCCTCATCCCCTATGCCTTGTGATGAATTCTGACATCAAGTAGCTACTAATTCCTACCTGATGAACAAAACAGGATGAATGAACAGACCCAATGGGCCAACCTCTGAGAAGATTGAGTGGTTACAAGCAAAGGCTTGCCCTAGGCTCTATGAGAGGGCCACAATGGTCTGATTAGCTGGCACTTTTTTTTATCCATAATTAGATACACTTAATAAGGGAATAATGTGTTGACGTCTCCAGTTCCCCTAGTTCCCTCTTCCCTGTCCCCGGTTAGTTGGATATCCTCCTCCATGGGCAGTCTGGATCAGTCCATGGGGTAGGGAGTTGTGAATAGCCTAGGAGTCAACCCGGTTCCACCCCCCCCCCTTTGCATGTTGTTACTGAGGGGGCAATGTCTGTGGATATTCTCCCCCACCATGTCTCTTACAATCTTTCCGCCCCCTCTTCCGCTCAGTTCCATGAGTCATGGTGGGTGAGTATTAAGGCTGCTTTGTTGTTGAGGCCTTAGGGGCCTCTGTGCTTCTGCTTGAGGTAGTGTTTAAAATCGTTGGTGTCTGTTTTACTGGTTCATACTGGGTTGATCGATTGGCTGTGGTTATAGGTCTCTTGCCCCCTCACTGCCTGCGGGGTTCCATGTGGCTCCTCCACGGTAGGTCTGGGGTGGCGCATCTCTTGCCAGGAAGACAGCTATCGGCCTGTGGCTC
>PVHP010040148.1:0-16007 GCA_004024765.1 Zapus hudsonius | reverse complement strand
CCCAAGGGGGCACATGTGCTATTATTAAGATTGAATGCTGTGTATACATACCTGATAACTCTGCTAATGTCTCCTCTGCCTTACAAGACTTACATCAACAGATTCAGACCATGTCTGATGCTACGGTGCCATTTGGAGAACAGTTCTGGGAATGGATCTCAAGTTTCCCATGGTGGAAGAAGATTATACCCATTATAATATTTGTAATTATTCTACTAGTATTTGGACCGTGTTTACTGAACTGCTGTTTTAACTTCATCTCTGCTCGTTTACAGGCCGTCCCCAGCCAAATGATTGTACAGCAATCCAACTCCATCTATACTGGACCATTGGAGAATCCTATCAGAATGGAACACTCTCCACTTCTGGAGGGATTGTCCCCACTTCCTACCTCACAATGCTAAATACCTTAATTTTTGGATGTGACTGACAGGTCCCTGTCTCCGAGGCCAAGAGAATAGAGAACCCCCTCTCTGGGGGATACCCCAACTGCCTTGACTTCATGCCCATCTTCAGCAGGAAAAAGCCACGACAGACTTCCAGCGCCCCAATTCCCCAACAGCAGTTGGGATGTCCTCCTGAGAGGGGGGAAATGAGAGGGATTAGGAGAAAGACCCTCCCACAGGTAGATAGGAATGTGGCCTCACACAGATGACCTCATGATAATACGACATTCCCAGGCCAAGGTTTGCCACTCCCCCCCAGAAAATCCTTAAAGGTCCGTGCCCCCGGGGCTTTGGCCTTCTTCTTCTTTTGTCTGGACAGCGGGCCGGGAGGTGCTCAAAACCAGGCTGGTGAGTGTACCCCTCCCCCCCTGATCTTGGTAACGAGATCAGGGAGGGGGGGGAGGGAGAATTTCTTCAACATGGGTGCTACTCCTTTTCTTAACTTTTGGTGAATTTATGCTCCTTTCTGTATGTTTATGATTTGTTGGGTGATTTTATGCACTTCCCTGTAAACTCACAGACCACGCGGGGGCTGGTCGACCCTTACATCCCATTTTCCTTTTCCCAATTAATCAAGTTCAGAATAAATGTGTAATTAAGAATTATCCTGGTCCCTGTGTATAATTCTTTGTACATCGGAGGACACGAACTCGGAGGGGGGGGGAAGGGAGGATTCCAAAATGCTCTCTCTCTCTCTCTCCCCACGCGTTGCTTACAAATAATAATTATTAGCAACCCATATCAATGGGAAAATAGAGAAACAAAAGACAAAGAAAATGGGTTCAAAACCATCCCCAAACTGGTATAAAGTAGAAGAGTAAAAACTGGGCAGCAACATATTAATTTTGAGTTGCAACAATTAAGTCCATACACTGTCATTGAAGGAGGGCAAAAGAAAGGTATAAAATGAATAACTGGAGGAATTTTATGAGTAATAGGACTTTGATTAATTTTCCATTGTAGGATGGATTATACTGGAAATTGATTAAAACACAAAAGGATGTATGAGATGAAGAAACATTTAAGCCAGCATTACTTACAAACAAGTGTAAACCTAAATAAGTATGGGTGACAGGAAATAAAAATAACACTTTCAGAAGGCTGAAATAAGATGAAGCTGAAATTTTGGACAAGAATAACATGAAGGATGAAGAAGAGTAACGATTTACTAAAATCAACATCCTTGCATTGTGTATGAGGGCAATAGAGACAATAACTAACCTCACACTTTTAAAAGTCAAGTATCATTTAAGAAGGTTATAAGGACTATTTTCTGTCCTTGCAAATAAATAAATATTTTCCTATTTATTGTCAATAATTAGATACATTGTATGGAGCAAGTCTTCTGATGGTATCCCCATTTTCTTCCTCTCTGTCCCCACCCCGCTGGAGGCCTTCCTCAGTAGGATTACTGATCCAGTCCATGGGATAGTGGGTTATGGATTGTATGAGAGGTCTTTTTTTTCTCTAATCTACAATTGCTCTTACAATCTTTCTGCCTCCTCTTCTGCTCAGATCCCTGAATCATAGTGGTTCAATTTTAGATCTGATTTACTGTTGAATCTTATGAGTCTCTAGATTTCTGCTTTGGATTGTGTTAGGTATCCTCAGTGTCTGTCTCCATTATGCTTTCACAGGTTATCTGATTTGCTGTGGAGGTAGGTCTCTTGCACTTCTCGCCACTTCCTCAAAGGTTTCCTTTGGGCTCTCGATCATAATTAGGGGTGGTTCATCTCCTGTCTAGGTGAAAGCAGAAGTTGTTGATATACAATACTACATAAATATTTTTTAATTTAATTTAATTTTTTATTGTCCATAATGAGTTACATTATTTAGTGGGCAAAAAAATGAGTTGTTATGCCCAGTTCCCCAATGCCCCTCTTCCCCATCCCTAATCCACTAGATATCCTCCTCCGTGGGGAGTCTGGATCAGTCCATGGGGCAGGGAATCATAGATAGCCTAGTATTCAGCCCGTTTCTCCTGGCCCTAGTATGTTGTTAATCAGGAGCATCATGCCTTTGGATATTCTCCCCCACCATAGCTCTCACAATGTTTCTGCCCCTTATTCCGCTCAATTCCCTGAGTCATGGAGGGTGAGTATTAAGGCTGCTTTAATGTTGCCACAGACATTCAATCAACACAGGATAACCAAGTAGAGACAGAATACATAAATATTTTAAAATGGTAATCTACAAGAGAAACACTTTAAAAAATAAAAATTAAAAAATATGGCTTAGATAATATCTGACAAAAATGATGACATAAACATTAGTGATAAAAGATTCAATTAATTATAAAAGAAAGAATTCTAGACATGATATAACCATCTTGAAGCTGATCCATATTATGATTTATCCTCAAATATATGAAATAGAACTTGATTGAATTAAGAGAAGATAAGAAGTATATAATTATAGTTGGTGATTTAACACAGGTGATCTAAAACTAATAAAATGAACAAATTTGTAATGTCATAGGTAAACTAGATTTGGTGAACACATATGCAACCTTATGTTTAAGAATTAAAGAATACAATATTTGAAACAGATACGAAACATCTACCAAATTGAAAATGAAAAGATATCTCAAGTATCAAAATAAACCAATTCTATATAGAATAAATTGTTTTATAGAAATACAGTATTAAATGGAAAAAGGAGAGATAAAATCCCTATAATCCAGGATGTGCATAAATCATTTGATATATATATATATATATATATATATATATATATATATATATATATATATATAAACAATTCCAAAATTGCCAAAAAACAGGACATATAATTTTTATCTGAAAAAGCTTACCTTATAGGATTGGGGAGATGGCTTAGAGCACTTATGGTACAAGCATGAGGACTTGATTTCTATCCCAGCACCTCGTAAAAAGCCAGGCATGACCAACCATGCATGCCTGTAACCCCAGCATTGTGGCAGGTAGACATAGGAAAATATCTTGGGTTCCTGGTAAGCCAGTCTTACCCAAAAATAGCATGAGGTTCAGGTTCAGGGAAAGACTCTGTCTCAGGGAAAAGCAATAGAGCAGTACACATGGAGTATGACCATCTGTATACAAATGTGAATACACCATGTGCACACACAAACACCACCAACACCAAATAACCTATCTACAGAAATCTACAAGTATTATACTTAATGGAAAATAGTAGATATTCAGTTACCCTTTTGAATTATGAACAAGAAAAATTCTAATTGTCACTTTTTTGCATCCTAACCATTTAATTGAGAGCAGAAAAATATAAGGGTGTAAAATGCATTTATTGTTCATAGAGGGCATTAATATTTACTCTGCATAAATAATGTAAGAGAACACATAGAAAAAATAATAGAACCAATACAAAGTCAATATTTGTTCAGTGCACAGGATTGATATATCAAACCAATACTGCTTCTTTACAGTAGTAGGAACCAAAGAGAAAATATTATATAAATTATTCTTACAACCAATATGGCATTTATACCATGGAATGGATCTTCTCCTGACTTTGATTTTTTAAAAATATTTATTCATTTTCAAGCAGAGATACAGAGAGAGAGAGACAGAGAGAGAGACGGAGAGAGAGAGAGAGAGAGAGAGAGAGAGAGAGAGAGAGAGAGAGAGAGAGAATGCACCAGGGCCACCACCTTGTGGGTCTGGCTTATGTGGGTCCTGGGGAGTTGAACCTGGGGCTATAGGCACTGGAGGCAAGTGCCTTAACTGCTGAGCCATCTCTCCAGCCCTCTTAAATTCATTTTGTATGCTTCTAACATATCCAAGTTTTGATAAGATCTGACACCATCCCTTTATTCCTCTCCACCTACTGCTGCAATGTTTTGGTGCCTCAAGATTTGCTTTTCATCTCTTCTGTGTCTTCTAAGAAGAAATAAATCAATGTTAACACAAACAAGGATGAAAAGAACTTTGAAGGGATGAGACTCTACAGTGGTGCTTCCAAGCCTGTAATGCTTTCAGTTTAGTGACTGACTGCAGGGAAATTAAATTGAATCATTAATACTGATTCTTCTGGTAGCAGGTTCTTGACAATTCAATTCATTAGTACCTCACTTAAGTAAAGGAAACTGTATCTCTCTTAGGAAAGTGTATTCCCTCACCTGAGTATATTCAAGAAAAAATTTCTCCTAATTACTCTTCCCTTAAACCATTTTCAATGAAAAAATTGAAGAGTACATATATAATTGGGAAGCTGTCCCAGGTTCATGAATTATAAAAATTATATTGTTGAAATTTCCATACTACTCCAAATAATTAAAAAATTTATATTGCCACTATCAAAATGTAATGCCATGTGTCACATCAGAAAAATGAAAAATGAAAAAAAAGTGTATGAAATTACAAAAAACAACAGTTAGCCAAAGCAATTCTCAATAAGGGCAAAGCTAGAAGCATCATAGTATCTGCATTCAAAATATAGTTCAAAGCTACAGTAAGAAAAATTGTATGGTACTGAGATAAAAAATAAACAAGTCAATAGAAAATAACAGAAAGACCAGAATTAAATTTACACATTTATAACCAACTAATTTTTTCACAAAATGTTAGAAACACATAATGTGTAAAGGATAGTTTCTTCAAGTAATGATGCTAGGGAAGCTGGCTATCTATATGTAGAGGAATCCGATTGGCACCTTATACATATAAAAAAATCAATTCAAGATGAAATAGGGACTTATATGTAAGAACAAAACTACCAATCTGCTAGAAGAATTCAGAGTGGGAAGTATCCATAATATTAATCTGGTCAGTGATTTTTATGTATAATTCAAAAAGCACAAGTGGTAAAGCAAGCCTAGACTACCTGAAATTACAGAACAAAGAATACAATGAACAGAGAGAAGCAGACATACAAAGGTCAGCAAGTGTATAAATCATACTCAACATCACTAACCTTCAGGGAAATGAAAATCAACATATCACCTTAGTCCAATATCAAGGGCTATGGTGAACTAGAAACAAAACACAGCAGGTATTAATTAGGCATACTGAAAGATAATTCTTTCATATTATTGGTAGAAATATAAAGTCGTACAGAAGATAGAGATTTGAAAAGAGTTTCAGACAAGATTGATTAATATGGCAAAACTCCATCTCCAAAAAAATTAAAAATCAAGGACAAATGTGCAAAATTTCTATAATTAGATTCATAAAACCTGCCATTTAATTAATACTGTGAAAGAAAATGTCAAACTCTGGGAAAATCATGCCAAGAAGATTTCAAAATGCAAAGTATGTTATTATTTCAAGGAATCATTGTTTATGAATGTGGTTGAATATTGAACAATATTTTGTATAATTGTAGATAAAATATTTACATGTTTATGGATTAATTTTGTCTATTAGAAAATCATTGCACAGGACAGAAGATTTGAATATGGTAGAAGATAGTTATTTTATATTTAGTACTGAATTAATAAAGAATATTCTAAAATGAGGAAAATGGCAGTGAAGATAGTTTATATATTAGAATACAAATTCAGAGATAGAAAACTAAATAAGCAAAACTGTCATTCACATCAGCAACAAACCTGAACATAATACTAGAAATATTTCTTCCACTATGTGTGCATGTATGTTTTATGTGTGGATGCATATACATTATTTATATTTTTAAGGAAATATGAATGTTTGCTTAAATTAATTGAAATAAAATTTATACATTTTCAGTATTAAGTAACTAGGAAAGTTATTGAAGAAATTAAACATCAATAATGAAGAGATATGTCATTTTAACTGCTTGGAATACTCAATATAAAAATCAGTTCTTCACAGGATCATATGAAATTCAGTGTAATACCAAAGAAACCTCACATATTGTTTATATGGAACATGATGAATTCCTTTAAAATTCAATTTAAAAGAGAAAAGGAAAACCTTAGCCAAGATTCTTTTCTAGGAAAGCAATGAGAGGGAAAGACCAATTTTTTAAAAATATGAATTATTATCCATATTAATAGAAAGAATAATTTGATATAGGGATGACAGATAGGCTAATTGAAAGAACATAAATGAAATGCCAGTAACAATCTCATAACTTGGTAATATGAGAATTAGGCCTCGTGTCTGTAATTCCAGTACTTCGGAAGCTGCAGTAGAAAGATAACACAAGTTTGCAAGTTTGAGATCAGCAAGGGCTACATAATAAGTTCCTGACTAGCCTGGGGTAGCAAGTAAGACCTTGTCTTAATTTCATTTTTAAAGAATTTGGTGCATAACACTGACAAGAGTGCAAATTAGTGGGAAAAAGCATGATCTGAGGCAATAGGAAAAGAGCATAGCACAAAATCACTAATAGATTTAAAAACCTAAATATGAAAGACAAAAATGATTTGCTTAATATGAAAAATAAAATTATATGCTTATTAGCATTTTGAAGAATATATTCATTATCTGAAATAAAAAAGACTACTTAAAACTACAAATAAAGAGCATGAAAAACTTTGACAAACCTGACTTCATTAGAAATAAAAATGAAAACTTTTATTTAATGAAATACATCTCCAATAAAGTTGAAAATACTGAGCCACAGGCTGATAGGCAGTATTTTTAGCTTCTATAAATAATGAAGAATTGATATCCAGAAGCTGTAAAATACTTGAAAAACCATTATGTAGAAGACAAACAATTCATTAGAAAATGTGCAAAGGATGTGACCAGAGCATTTCCAGAAGGCAAAACTTGATTTATTTATCAATATATGGCAAAAGGTACCTGGCCTCACTAGTAATGAGAGAAATATAAATTCAAAATAATTTTTAATCATCAAATTAGTAAATATTACAAAGTGGGATAACGCAAAGCATTCATACTCTTGAAGATATGAGGATCCAGGACTTTGAGTGGAAATAAATTACACATCTTAGGAGTGCATTGGGGCAAAGCAAAATCCATGATGCTTATGGCACAACTTAAGGTCCATATTCTAGAGATTTATGATGGAAAAGTCCTTGTATTTGTATACAGGGAGACATAAACAAAAATGTTTCTTGCCATATTAAAAATATGCAACTATGTGGGAATGAATTATGATAAATAGCAGCATAGTTAAAGAATTGAAGAATGTATGAACATTTCAATTACTGTTATCTGTACATTTCTTCAAATGTGATGGTTGAAAATATTATTAAATACAACAATCTGGAAAAGGATATGTATAGCACATTTTTACAAGAAAATTGGCCACACACAGCCAGTCCAGTTATCTAAGGTGACTTGCAGAAGAGTTCAATCCTGGTTCCTTGTGGCTGAAAACCCATAAGCAGAAGAGACCCTTCTGGATTTTTTTTAACGCTGAGAATAGTCATTTTCTTACCCTTGAAGAAATACTGGCAAGAATGACTGGCAGAATACCATCTCTTATTCTGGTGGTGACTCAGGTGCACTGTGTGGTGGCTCTTTCCTGAGAAGAGGGAAGGGTCGGATGTGTCAGTATTTTACATTAAAAATCTGAATTTTCAGAATGAGCCGGAAGAACTTAAATCGTGGCTTTTTTCTCTCCCTCTTTTTTATGCATCACTAAAAAGTTATCACTTACCTTTGAGTTAGCTTTTGTTAAAGATTAGAAAGGGATTTCTCAAACTTCAACAGTATTTCCAGGCTTTTGACCATACTAATAATGAAAGGTTTTTTCAATCTCCCCACACCCTACTTACTTTCAGTCTCAGAACATGAAAGATGCAGCTGGTTCTGAACAGTAACTTTTTCGTTGATTAATTCCCTTGAACTCAATGTAGAGTTCAAAGAGAAGAAAAGAAAAGGCCAATAGATGAAATCGTCACCTCATCTCATGTGGCTTCTCAGGCTGCTCTTACTCCATTTTAGATGGTAGGGTTCGTGGGTTTTGGTGTTTGATCTGAGATCCTGTCTGCATATATGAAAGATTATGGATGAATTATGTATCAATTTGGAAACTTTTCTGTTCATTCTAGGAGCTTGTAATCAATATATGCAGCTTTGTGGTAATAAACAATTCTGATATTGAATTAGTTATATTTTACTATGAGAAAATACCTGAAAAGATGAGCTTAAAGGAGAAAGAATTTATTTTAGTTTATTATCTGAGGTGCAAATCCGTAGTGGGCTGGCTCCATTGCGTGTAGGCATTTGACAAAGTAAAAACATCATGGTAGAGTGAAGCTGCTCATCTGATGTCTGTCAGAATACAGAGAGAGAGAAGAGAGAGAGAGAGAGAGAGAGAGAGAGAGAGAGAGAGAAAAGGAGATCGAAAGAGAAAGGGAAAGAATGGCGATATATATAATATACCCTTCAGAATCCTGGCCCAGTGACCTGCTTCTTCTACCATACACAGATGTGAGGATTATACCAACATAATTTTGGAAAAAAATATCCACACATCAATAATTACTTCCAGGATGGGTTGAACCTAAAAAAAGTCTCATGTGTTAAAAAGGTCAGGTTTCCAGTTGATAAACATCTAACAAGTGATTGGATCATGAGAGTTCTATGGATTAATTATTGATGAATTTAGTTATGTTGTATACTCATATCTGTGTATGGACACTTTTATTATTATTGGTTAAATTTTAAGATCAGCTGTTATATTGGAGATTATATCTAGTTCACTGTCTAAAGGGAGGTGTTTTAACCATCTATCTAACTACATATATGGATGTAGTGGCTTAAAAAATCAGCATTTGTTAGATAAATCAATCAAAGAATGGAAGGGAAGGTGGAAGGAAAGGATAAATGTAAGAGAAAATCTGCCTGGAAAGAGCTTTCATGAAGAAAATATTCACTTTTTAGGAAAATTGCCTTTTATATTTGAAATGTCTGTCCACTCACTCTGGATACCTAGAGTGCAAGCCACAGGTTACGTGCTATTTATGATCTTTAAAATGTTTGAAGTCCTTCCAAGGAGTAAGAGAAGAAAATTAAATGAAAACTACACAATTCCTCTCTGCCTTTTTCAAACACAGCATTCAAGATGATGCCAATATTTGATGGTTTAGAGATAAAATTTCCCAAGAAGGTAAAAACATCGGAATTATAAATATATTTCTTAGATTTTCCTTTAGTGATGTTCATTAAGAGATTGCCATTCATACAGAAAAGTGTAGCAATCCTAAGTGGATACCTCATTAAATGTTTGCAAATTGAGCAAATGAGTAATCAACACCCAAATCAACAAAGATGTTTCCAATTCCCCAAAGTACTCCCTTCCCTTTTCCAGGCTTATTCAAAAGGATAAGTGCTATAACTTTGAATGCCAGATATTTTTCCCACATGGATCATATAATATGCAACATTTATAATTTACATTTCAATCATATTTTCAAGATCCATCTATACTGTAGCATGCATCAGTACTCATTCATTTTTATTGCCTAAAAACACTACAATGTAGGGATACACCAATATTTCTCTATTCCATTTATGGTCACTTGAATTGACTTTATATTGTGACTATTATGAAATTTTGTGCTGTAAATGTTTATATATAAGTTTTTAGGTGAACATATGTAATCAATACTTGTGGCTAAATTCTTGATAAGACAAATGTTGGCTCATATATGAAACTTTTCTAATGTGGCTGTAATATTTTACACTCATATAAAAAGTGTGTAAGAGTGTCAGTTGCTCCTTACCATTTCTATCACTTGGTATGGTCAGTAGCTCTCCTGTTAGCTACTCTGCAAGGAGGTGGATATATTATGTTTTTTGTATGTCCTTATGTCTTGATATAATATTCAGAAAATAGTTGTAAGGCTAACTTGTATGAATTAACTAATATTAGGTCATTCCAAGTGCATGGCCTTAATTAGAACAAATATTTACCTATCTTTCATTTTCTTTAAAAAATAAAATTTGTGTGTGTGTGTGTGTGTGTGTGTGTATGAGTGCACATGCATGAAGGCACTAGTGTATCTTTCTGCTGCACACAAACACCAGCTTGGATTTACGTGGGTTCTGTGGAATTGAACCTGTGCTTGAAGGCTATGCCAACAAGTGCCTTTCACTGTTGAGCCATTTTCCCATCTCATCTTTGCTAAAATATGGAGAAAGCCTTCAAAATTTAGCTCAGAGTTCTCTTTTATTGCAAAGCATTCTCTAACTCATCTATAACTGGCTTAGATTTGGTGGCTATACGCTGAAGGTCCAGTTTCACATACCTTTCAGTCCAGGTGACACAAGCTAGTTTGCAATGAATCTTTGCTGATTGCAGGGATGTTCCCTATAGCTCTATCATATATCTCATTTTCTTCTAGAAAAATTGCATCCAAGTACCTGGAGGGCCTTAATTGAAGCTCAGAGAAAAAAATTGACACAGCTAGTGAATCTTGGCCTGTGGGCAGGTTTTTCTCCAATTTCAGGCTGCTTTTTATCTTCCCATGCAAGTCCTTACACTCATCTTTGTGTCAATTCACAAAGATTTAAATATATCAGGGAAGAGGGATGGAAAACCGTTTTAAGGCTTAAACTTAGTCAAAAAAGCCAAGTTTATATTAAAAAATTGCATGTTCCATCATTGAGAACTACTATTACTTAAGCCAGAGGAAGAAAATGTAAAGTGACTTTTTGGCAGAGTTTTTAATGACAAACATGTAACTAATTCTGTTCTGTATTCTAATGATGATTAAAAATTCAGATAGCTTATGAAGAATTAAGATTTATACCCACATTATTACTCATTACCACTTAGAAAGAAATCTTGGAGATTAACAGAGATGGCATAAACATAAACTTCCTAGTCCTCATCATGTTTTCATTGCCTTGGGTCAACCTTGGTTTACTTTCTTCTCAGATGGAGACCCTATCACTCTGAGTGTTTTTTTTTTTTTCAGTTGCCCTGGGGTCAAGGTTTTCTCCTCCTGATTTCTTGTGAAAATATTTCAAAGAACAACCTCTGTTCCTCACAGACTGTATGATCTTCAGTTTCTTGGTGAAATGAAATGAGTGCTTGTCTCTTAAAATAAATCATTTGTGTAAAGCACCTTTCTTGGAATGTATTATAAAACACTCTTCTACATAAGGCTGTGAACTAGGGATAACAATAGTGTCTTTGAACATTATCCAAAACCCTTATCTTGAGGTCATTTTTTATTGAAAATATATATAGATGAATAAATATCTAACCTTGTATTTGTACGATGGCTCTCTCTCTTTCTATTTCCTGACTTCCTCCCTGCCATCCTCCCTTTCTCCTCTCCCTACCTCACACACATGAAAACAAACTTTCCATATTTAAGTGTGCTCCATACAATATTTATCATTTTTATATATTTATTGTCCATAATGATTTATATTATTTAGTGGGCAATGAGTTGTTATCCCCAATATCCCAATGCCCCCTCCCCATCCCAATCAGCTGGATATCCTCCTCCGTGGGTCATCTGATCAGTCCTTGTGGCAGGGGACCATGGATAGCCTAGTATTCAGCTGGGTTCTAGTGACCCAAGTGTGTTGTTACTGAGGGGCACCATGCCTCTGATATTCTCCCCCACCACGGCTCTCACAATCTTTCTGCCCCCTCTTCCGCTCAGTTCCCTGAGTCGTGGTGGGTGGGTATTAAGGATGCTTTAATGTTGTGAGCTTAGGGTTCTTTGTATCAAACATCGTTGGTTACTGTCTCAATGGCTTATCCTGTGTTGATAAAATGGGTGTGGCTATGGGTCCCTTGTTCATCCCATCATTCTCTGCAGGGTTCCATAAGGATCCTCCACAATATGACTGTGGTGGCTCATCTCTTCCCAGGATCTCAGCTTTCTGCCTGCAGTCGGTTTGTAGGGTTATATGGGCCAAAGCTCTCTCGCTGCATCCTGAAAAACACAAACGCAATCTCCATCGGAGAGTGAGATCAGCCTAGGTTAACAAATATACACAATTCTGGATTGCCAAGATTCCATTTTTAGTAGCCTCCCAGTCAATCGCTCCCATAGTGCATCTTTTCTTGGGAGCCCAAGAGTATGGGATCCGGTGCCTATCGCCCTGAATCCCCAGTTCCAGTCAAGGGCTCCCCCTCCCTAAGTGGAATATTTGGCTGAATTTAAAAGCTGTTGATTGTCTCCCTCTGGCCCAGGTTTCTTCATTGCATGAGTGCTCCTTTCTTGGTTCACTGTTCTCTCCCAGTAGGAGGTATGGTCAGCCTATTCATGGCTGCAGACTGTGTTTCATTCCAGTGGTCTCTGTTTACTCCAGCTGTCATTGATCAGCTTCCCCTGGCAGCTTGTGTAGTGCCTCCCAGCACTGTACTGACTGCCTTCTGGGGGCTGGATACCATTCCGGACCTTGAAGGGTCTCTCAATGCTGATCGATGGCATTCTGTGGTTTCTTCAGCAACAGGGTTTTGCTTCAGGCCTGGGGAGGGCATTCAAGGGCTTTGACAGAATTCTGTCTTGATTTTGGAACTTCAAGGGTCACTTTGGTCAACAGATCAGTGAGGGAAGGAACCAGTGACTAGGACCAGGGGTTGTCAGGCTGATCAAATATTCACAGAACCAAATTAGGTTTGAAAACATAAAATCCTCAGGAGCAGACTGTAACCTATTGAGCAAGTAGTGGGCGTCGACTGGCAAGAAGGGCTATGAGTAGTAGGGGAGAGTCTAATATTTATCATTTTTAATTTGAGTTATTTTTAAAAATAATCATTATTATCAATGCTAGGGGCTTATATACTAAAAACATACTAATAAGATTGTAAATAATGTTTCCACACAATAACAGATATATCATATAACACTAAAAGCTAAATAGATGAAAGAACTTCAGAGCATATCCTGCTGTTTAAGTTAGTGCTACAAATAAAGTTTCAAATTGTTTATAAATACTTTCTTGGATTCTGTATGTTTTCTCTTCACTCATGATTTTCATTTGCTTTGTATATGCTTCTTAGTTTGATATAAACCCATTTTTATATATTTTTATTTCATTGTTTATGATTCTGGGGATCGATCTATAAAACCATTGCCTGGAACAGTGAGAATACGAGAGGACAAATATGAGTTAGACATGATCAAAATGTAATATATTTATATAAAATGTTAAAACACAAACAATAATTCTTACCTACACCTAAGTGTTTTCCTAAAGTTATTTTATAGTTTCAGTTTTAATATTCAGGTATTTGGCCCACTTAATGTTGGTTTTTATATGTGGAGCAGGGAATGAATAAAATTTCATTTTTAGCTTATGCATACCAATTTTCAATAGAACTATTTGTCAAAGTATTTCTTTTCTCCACTATACATTTTGTTGTTGTTTTTCTTCTTGTTGTTGCTTGTTTTTCAAGGTAGGGTCTTGCTCTAGTCCATACTGACCTGGAAATCCCTACATAGTCTCAGGCTGGCCTCTAACTCACAGAAATCCTCCTATTCTGGACTCCTGAGTACTGCGGTTAAAGACATGTGCCACCACACCTGGCTTTAGTGTATTTCTTAGTGCCTTTGCCAATATCAGTTTGTTGTGTGTACATGCATTAATTTCTACATTCTTGATTTTGCTCCATTTATTTGTGTGTTGCTATCTTTTCCATTAACATATTGTTTTGGTTACTATAGCTTTGTAGCACATTTTAAAGGTAGATAGTACAAGGCTTCTACTTTGTTCCTTTTGCTCAGGAATGCTCAAACTACTTGGAATCTACTGAGGGAAAAATGAACTTTTAGAGACTTACAGATTTATATGGACTCTTGGACCTTGAGTAACCCACTCTAGGATTCATGCCAAAAAGAAGACAATTACAGTGTAGCAAGAAGGGCTTTCAGAACAAGGTTTAAAAAAGCCATGTCCTTAACATGGATGGACCTCTGAGAAATGATTGACATGGCTTATTTTTGAGGTCAGCTTTAAAATAAGAAACTAAAGCGGCAAATTGTTAATAGAGAGGGAGTGTCCTTTGACTGAGAAACAAGAAACTTGGCTACTATTGCACTCAACTTTCTCATTCCTGCACAGGAAAGAACCCAACCAAAAAGCAGGTTGTTGCAAGAAATGGGTTTATTTTGTCTCATAGACTCGAGAAGAAGCTCCATGATGGCAGGGAAAACAATGGCATGAGTAGAGGGTGAACATCACGTCCAGCACAACACTGAAAACAGGGGCAGGAAGATTTGCCAAAAACTGGCAAGGGAAATCTGGCTATAACCTCCATAAGCCCACCCCCAGCAACACACCTCCAACAACGTTCCATTTACAAAGCTTCCATCAGCTGGGGATCAGACATTCAGAACACATTAAGTCTATGGGGGCACCTAAATCAAACCACTACAATCTGCCCCTGACACTCATAAAATGATAACCATGCTTGATGTACAATGCAATGCATTCAACTCAACTCCAAAAATCCGCACAGTTTTTAATCAATCCTGATGATACTCAAATGTCTTTCAAATGAGCCATAATACCAAAAAAAATATTAGTAGGACAGAGCATTCACACTGCAAAAGATGTCATTGGGCATAGCAAAGACAACTTGAACCAATACAAGATTTAAAACAGGGCACACATCAAACTCTAACTCCACATCTGATAACAACCAGTGACTGGTCTCTTGGTGTTCCAATTCTGCCAATCCAGATCAGCTACTCACAGTCCAGGAAAATTTATCTGGTGTTGGCAGTTCTCCTTAGCAGTCATCCAGTAATTCTGGAATTTTACTGGTTCTCCACTGTTTCATCCTCATGGCTCCATCAGGCCTCTAAGCAGAAAAATCCAAAAACCTGCTTCACACTGCCCATGGCACAGGAAACAAAGCCTTGTTGCAAATTCAATGACCCTCTGTTCCTGCTTTTTTTATACTCCACAATACCAGGTGGGCTACTAAGTTGTTAATCCACAGCGTAATAAAGCCAACTTTGAAGAGCAGGAAACCTTCAATATCCAGGCCCTACTTCAAAACAGTCTGCATTCTTCCTGCTGTCCCAATGCAGATCACCTGGTCCAATCTCAATGATTGTGATCTCTCAAATAATTGTAGCTGAACAGGCAGAAGTTTCACCCAAAGATTTCTTTTCTTTCTGTGCCAAATTCATTTGCTCACACCAGTCCATTTCATTGCAAAGCAACCCTGCACAAGTTCTCAGGGCACAGGCAAGGAGAATGCAGCAAGCCACTCATGCAAACTGCTTCTAGTACAGTCTTGATGAAGTTCTTTCTCACTCTTGTAAGCCATATCTCACAGTCCATAGTTCTACTGCATTCTGGCCTTTTAACTTTGACCAGAATAGTCCATCAAGCTGTACCTATAGCACAGCAAGGTGTCTCTTAGGCCAAGGTTTCAAATCCTTCCACATTCCTCCTGCAAATCAATTAAAAAAGGCCAAAGCCACAGAACCAGGATTCTAGCAGCAATGACTGATCCCACTCTTGGTTCCAAAACTGTTGTAATTATCTCTTTTTGCTGCAACAAACAACCCAACAAAAAGAAGCTTGAGGGCTGGAGAGATTGCTTAGTGGTTAAGGCACTTTTCTGTAAAGCAGAAGGACCGGAGTTCAATTCTCCAGTACCTATGTAAAGCCAGATGCACAAGGTGGTGCATGTGACTGGAGTTTATTTGCAGTGGTTTGAGGTCCTGGCGTCCTGGCA
>PVHP010040147.1:0-16038 GCA_004024765.1 Zapus hudsonius | reverse complement strand
TGAGGAGAATAGCAGCCTCAAACCCAGATCCTTGGGCTTTGCAGGCAAGTGCCTTAACCGCTGAGCCATCTCTCCAGCCCCAAGAACTTTACTTTTCTTGGCTCAAAGGCTTAATGAATCAAGGGATGTTAAGCATGTGATTTTCTTCATGCCCCTGAGGTCCATGGACTTTTCTTTCCTTACATCTCTGCACTAACAGTATGAAGATTTGAGAGGCCAGGGAGCCCTTGAACTTCAAAACCAGCTCTGTGGGGAAAAATAAAAACAAACATGGACGTCCCAGCCAGGAGAGTCCCTGCCTCTCTTTCCTCCTTCACAGCCTTCACTATCCTGGCAAAGTGAATTAATGAGGTTCAGGTATGGAAGAAAAGCCACTATAGAAATAGCATGGGTTCTGCCATGATTTCCAACGCCCCTGAAGATAAGCCAGTCCACTTTGAACCGGTTAGGTTCAAAACACTCCCATAGGGACCAGAGCAAGTACAAGTTAGCCCAGGGAGACTCCAGCTTTGTTTCTCTGCAGCACCACGTGCAGGAGGCTGCATGTGCACGTGTGAGAATTCTATGCCACAGAATGTGACTGTCATGGTTTGATCCAGGTGCCCCCCACAAACAAATGAATGTGTTCTGGGTGATCGATCCTCAGCTGATGGCAGTTTGGATTTTACAACCTTAATGGAGCTGTGTTGTTGGGGGCGAGCTTATGGGGTTCTAAGGCAGCTTCCCTTTGCCAGTATTTGGCACACCTTCCTGCCGCTGATTGCAGTGCTGTGGCGGAGGTGATGGTGATTGCCCACCCTCTGCTCATGCCATCGTTTTCCCTGCCAGGATGGAGTCTCCCCTCGATTCCATAAGCCTAATAAACCCATTCCTCTACAAGCCACTTCTGCTTGGGTTCTTTCTGTGCAGCAACTAGAAAGCTGACTGCAACAGTGACATACATTGTAATTGATATCTAGGTCCTAGAGATGCCAGTTCCTTAATGCAGTGTGTGTGTGAGAGAGAGAAAGAGCAAGCAGGTAATAACCTTCATGTGCTGTATTGGAGTGGAGGTGGGCAATGCTCAAGATGGGGATTTTATTGTGATAATACATGTCAACTTCTAAAAGGAGAGCAAGCTGAAGTTAGATGAAGGCAAGGGAAATGGCTCAGCCCATAGAGACCAGGAGCAAATACAGGAGTAGCTTGAGGGTTAAAGACACCACCCTCAGATGTCTCCTCTATAGCTGGAGCTCAAAATTCCCCATTTACAAAAAAAAAAAAATTCCCCATTTGCTGGGATGAGAATTACCCCTCTCTACCCCAACACTATTGAGGTGCGTGAGAAAGAAACACCCACGTGTGCCCCTGCTGTCCCTATCTGTGCAGGGAATTCCATGCGAGCACAAGAGTCTTAGCCATGGAAATACACCAGCAC
Organism: Zapus hudsonius; assembly: GCA_004024765.1. NCBI lineage: Eukaryota > Metazoa > Chordata > Mammalia > Rodentia > Dipodidae > Zapus > Zapus hudsonius. The sequence continues at coordinate 14,621 of PVHP010040147.1, read as the reverse complement.
CTATGGAAATGTTGGGCGTGGTAGATAGCGCCTGTTATCCTAATGTAGGATAGGGAGGTGGAGACAGGGGGACTGCTGCGTTTTCCAGCAAGCTGGTCTAGCTGAATTGGTGAGTTCCAGTTTCAGTGAAAGACGCTGTTTTAGAAAATAAACAGAGCAACTGAGGAAGACATCCAATGTCGGATGTCGCACACATGCGTGTACACACACATGCACATATCATGTGCCCTTATGCATACAAAATGTATATATGCAAATATACCCACACACCTTGCATACATTCTCTCTCTGTCTCTCTGTCTTTCTGTGGGTGTGTATATACATACATACATATATATATATATATATATATATATATATATATACATCTATCTGTCCATATGTAGATGTATAGGCATATTGATATAGAGATATATCTGTCTATATAAATATACAGATGCATAAACATATAGACATATAGATATATAGATATATCTGTCTACATATCATTGATCTATTATCTATCATCTGTCTATCTATCATCCAACATCTATCATCTATATCTATCTATCTATCTATCTATCTATCTATCTATCTATCATCTATCATCTATCTATGTATCTGTGCAGATGGATGAGAACCCAAAGGCAAAACTGCAAATATTTTTTATTTTATGTTCTTTAATATTTATTTTTGTATCTATTTCAGTGGAGACCTATGAAATCAATTAAATCATTCACCTTCTAATGGAGACATAATGATTTTCTAGGGAAGTTTCCTGTGGATTGAAAACTGGGAATAAACATGTGACTCCCAATGGAATGGGTTTAGGCCCTCCGAGATACCCTTAATGCTAAACAGAAACAAAATTGGCTCCATGTGGACTCTAAAATGCGCTGTGTCAAAACTATTTCCTAAAAAATGTTATATGTCGATTCAAAATGCAGTCAGAGGTTGTTGAAAAATCTGAGATTTTCTAGTGTGCCATTTTCCCCAACAGGTCAAATAAAAATTAATCATTATAGGAGAAACACTGCAGCTTACCTAGGCTTCCATAGTCTAAACACCAAATATAACATCGCTTCTGCAGACATAAATTCCCTCATTATCTGTGGGCCAGGTGGACCACAGTTCAGACATCCCAGCAGGCCGCTGAATAAGTTTTCATTTTTATTTTTTACAAAGGAATAGCGCCCCCCTCCCCCACCCCCCAAAAAAGAAAGAAACAAAGAATTTCCAGTTAAGAGCTATAGGAGGTTTAAGTGTGCAGAGCATCCAACCTGTATAATTGGGTCATTTGTTCCCAAGGTGGACACAATGTGCATTTAAGGCTGCTCTTCTCCTCACAGTATGCCGGCTTTCCCTGCAAGACCAGTCAAACAGCATGGGGATGCCAGCATTTAAAACCCTCCAAGAATCCTGATTCCCCCCAAACCCCCAATACACTGATTTTGGCAACAGAGCAGTTCTCTGTCAACACAAGTAGTGATAATGTCTAATGTTGAGTTGGGCTCTGAAATCAGCTTACCATACTTCTTTCTAATCATATAGCTTGGAAATTTATTATTATCTCTGCATATTAATTACATCTTCTATAAAATGGGGGCACTGTGACCCCTTCCTTTCTTATGGTACTTGTGCTGATGTGTATGAGAAGAATGCAAACCCTGTTCCTGGCATGGATGAGGGACTCTGTAAGTATTATCCATTTATATAATATAAAATTTCAGGGGCATATGACATCACCAGCACAAGAGTGATGATGAGCCCTGCAGTAATAATAACCACATACTAAGTGCTCACCTGTCCAGTAAGCCCAGAATCTCGTTCAGTCTGAGTAACTGAAGTCTAGACTCCAGCCTACTCTCTCCTAGAGGAGAAGACATGAGAGTTACTCCTTTTCTCTGTGCCTGGCAGGGTATGTTCATTAAACACTAAACAGAAAGAATGACCATATCTTCAGACAGTGGGCTGTTATAAAAAGCATCAGACGTGTGAGTTACAGTTCTGGAGACAAGAAACCTGAGATGTAAGAAGTAGCAGGGTTGGGCTCAGGGGAGGGCACTCTTCTATGTTTAGGGATATAATGAATTCTCCTTGTATCCTCATAGGGCAGAAAGCAAGCTGGCTTCCTGGCCTGTTCTGAAGGCACTCATCCTGTACATGATGTTCTATTCCCAAACACCCCCCCTAAAAATACCATCACTAGGTTTCAGTGTATAAATTTTGGATGATGTAAGCACTCTGCCTATAATAGATAGATAAGCAGAAATACCTAAAGGCTGGGTGTGGTGGTGCATTCCTTTGGTCCCAGCACAAGGGAGGCTGAGATAAGAGGATCTCCATGAGTTCAAGGCCACACTGGGGCTATAGAGTGAGTTTCAGGTCAGCCTGGGCTAAGTAAAACAAAACCCTGGCTTAAAAAAAAAAAAGAAAAGAAAAACAAACTCTACAAAGATCTGTCCATGTAAAAGTATGTGGCCCATAGGTCCATATCTCTACCTGACTATACCAAATGTCACTAAATGATTAGAGTTAAGTGGTGAATTCTCTCCACAGACGCCCAAATACTTTTAAATTAGTTAATGCGGTAAGCTATTGGTGGGTTCCCTTTTGTCCTCTATGGTGCTTTTAGAAAATAAGGCTGATCAGCCCCATTGTACACAGATAAGCCTGCAGACTTTGCTGGGAGAACCCCTACCTTCAGTCTTTGCAAAGTCAATCTTGCCCTAAGCATTACAGTCCCTTCTCAACACATCCATTATGTGAATCAAAATCCCTCTCTGACTCATAGCAGCCAAAGCCAAACAGTCATTACCATAGATTTTGTACTTTCTCTCCTTAATGGACTAGGGTTTTAGGATCTGGGTTTAGGTGGTTTAGAGATCAAACAGCACCTAAAAGCCATTTGGGATAAGAATAATAAGAATAATATTCTTTTGTTTTCTCGCTGTTAGTGCCCAATGTTATGGCAGGGCCACACAGAGCTCTCCTTTGCATTCACTTACATAATAAGGGGGGTTTCTGCCTGGGTCATTTCTTCTATAACTCAATGACAAAAAGAGGAAACAGCTTTATGCCAGGGCTAGGAGGTGTTATCCTTAGTGTGGATTTGACCCTGAAATGACATAATCAGTTGGATAAATCTGTCCACATTCCACACATTAAAAGGTTGTGTTCTGACCCAGCAAGGGAACCAACAGCTGGAGCAGCTTGAGGATTAAAGTCTCCAACCTGAATGTGTCTTCCCCCATAGATGGAGCTCCAAATTCTCCATTTACTGGAATAAGAATTACCCCTCTTTCCCCCAACACTATTGAGATTTTCCCTTGAGGTACATTAGAAACTAAACACCTCCATATTTGATGATCACTGGCTCATTAAGCCAAGTAGTTCCTTGAAACTAGATGGAGACATTTGAGGGCCTTAACGAAGTAGGATATTGAATGATTAAACTTGGCCAAACGGTACACATTGTTGAAGAGACAGGAAGGAGTGAAACATAAACAAGAGCCCATGAAGCTTGAAGCAAAGAAAGATTAGACACAAATAACCTCAGAGGAGATGGTTACCTAGTAGCCCAAGAAGTAGTGCTCTGACTGGCACAGTATTCTCTTTTTAAAAAAAAATATTTTATTTATTCATTTTCAAGCAGAGAGAGAGAGGGGGGGAGGGAGGGAGGGAGAGAGAGAGAGCGCACCAGGGCCACCACCTTGTGGGTCTGGCTTATGTGGGTCTTGGGGAATTGAGCCTGGAGCCTTAGGCACTGGAGGCAAGTGCCTTAACCACTGAGCCACCTCTCCAGCCCTCACACAGTATTCTTACGCATGCTAACTCTCTCTCCATCCCTCCTTCAATCAAGGACCTCCAAGATGTCATTCAATGTAGCATCCCCGAAGTTGATGAAGAGAATAGGACTTTCTGATGAAGACCTAAGAGACCAAAGAAGCTGGTCAATCTTGAGTGGAGAGGAGAAGTTTTCTTGCAAGAGACAAGACTGTAAGCACTTGTTGTACAGCACTGTACAGATCCCACGGGCGGACTCTCCGTGGTGCTAGGCAAAGCCTCCTCATCTCTAGTGCCCACTGCACAAAGAAGAAACTGAGCCAAGCTCTCTCCTTTCAAACACACTTAGTGCTGGCCGGACACCATTGTGCTGCTCTGGCTAACTCAGTTGGACACTCGGTAGGTGACTGTTGTCTGGCTGGCAAGCACGTGAGATGCCACAGTACTGAAAAAGCCCACCAGGCGCTCTTTCTTCCTCCCAGCTGACCCATGAGCATGCTAGCTGTGTTGGCATGAGGTTTCTCTGTATGAGAATGTAGATTCTAGCCTCTTGAAAAATGTCATTTGAAATCAGATTACTATGGAACGAACGGGCTGAGGGACCCCGCTGCTTTAGCAGGAGAGCTGAACTCTCAATTTTTAGAGTAATGGAGTCCAGGCTGTTAACAGGTGCAGCCACTTCTTACTAGGGAGAAAGAGCCCCTGCCACAGTGTGGTGTGTGGGGACTCAGCAGGAAGCTACCTATTGGGAGAAATGCAGAGATGGAAATGCAAAGACAGAATAGGTCAGGCTAATCATCAAGACATGTCCTCACCTGCACACAGTAAGCGCTTCCCACCCCAAGGCTATAGCTATTCCTAAATGCACTGTAAGTCCACACTGTCCTTTCTGAAAGCATATTCTGCACATTGCTAATGTTTGGAAAAGACGATGCTTCCTGAGAGAGAGGAAAAGAGGTCTTTCAAGGATGCTAAGGAAACAGTGGTTTCAAGAGGTTTCTTCAGGCATTTCTTGGGGCATGTTATTCTGTTAAAACATGGCTGAGGGGGCTGAAGAGATGGTTTCACATGCCTGCAAAACCCAAGTACATGGGTTTGATTCCCCACTATCCACATAAAGCTAATACACAAGGTGGTACATTCATCTGGAGTTTTTTTGTAGTTGTTGGAAGCCTTGGCATGCCCATATTTATTCTCTCTCTCTTTCTCTCTTTCCCCCTCTCTCTCCTTGCAAATAAATAAAAATATTTAAAAATGGCCGAGTAGTTACCAGAATAAAGAAGCCTGATAATTTGCAGTGACTTTCTTCTGAACTAATATATCTTTGCCTGAGATCTTTTGCAATGTCTCCTGGAATCATATTGGAAATATTTGGGTTATGAAGGTAAACAGGAAAACTGAGGAGGCTGGTTTTCTCTATCAAAACTTGACACAGGTCTTTTCTCCTCTGGTCACTGAATTCTTTTCATTTTCCATGCAAAGACCACATAGCAGAGTGGGGAACAGAATGGGGTGAGAGGCCAGCAGTGTGGCTGGAACACTACGCCATCTCCCCAACACCTGGGGGCTTTCTGTATTTTGTTATCTCCAGTGTTGAAGGCACAGAGGGTGGTAATCTGCATCTGCTCCAGGGGCTGTTGAGATGCTGGCCAGGCAGCTCATGTACAGAGCTGAGGACCAAGCCTGAACCGCAGACTTCCTGATTTGTGTCACCAGCAGCCACCCACCACCATCTCCTGTCCCTCCACAAGTCCTTCTGTCTATCCATCTCCTGTCCCCTGTCCCACATTCAGACTCCACAAGTCCTTCTTTTGCTTTTTTATTTTTGTTTTTCAACATAAGGTCTCACTCTAGCCCAGGCTGACCTGCAATTCACTACATAGTCTCAGGTTGGCCTTGAACTCACAGCGATCTCCTACCTCTGCCTCCCGAGTGCTGGGATTAAAGGTGTGCGCCACCATGGCTGGCTCTATCTTTTCTTTGCCCGGCTCTATCTTTTCTTTGCCCCCTACTCAGCCATTCCTTCGGGCCGCTCCACTCATCTTTGAAGAGCCTCTGCCTGTTCAGTTGTCTAACCCTGATGCCTGACTCACGGTCCAGCTAAATATCCTGTCCACCATGCCAGAAAGACTTCTTATGCTGTATTGTCTTCTTGGTCCTGCCCTGTTCAAGGATCTGCAATAATTCTACCTTGCCCAAATGGCACAGTTCAATACCCAACAAGAAGCTAAATACTTATTAAGGAGGCAATTCTGCTTTGCTTTCCCCAGGTCCTCTAGAAACACCCTCTTTTTTCTTAACATTTATTTATTATTTATTTTTGAAAGAGAGAAAGAATGGGTACACCAGGGGCTCTAGCTACTGAAAACAAACTCCAGATCCATGAACCTCTTGTGTATTGGCTTTATGTGGATAGTGAGGACTTGAACCAGGCTCTTAAGGCTTTGCAAACAAGTGCCTTAACTACTGAGCCATCTCTCCAGCCCCAGAAACCCTTTCTTAATGGTGACATCTGTCACAAAGCAGCTTTTTCCCTTGTCTGAGAAGGGAGTCATGGCTACCTATCTTGTCATTTTCTTTGAAGACCCACACGCCATCACCCCCAAACAGCAGCCAGAGAATAGTCTCTGAGGGCCATGTTTCCTTAGCAGGATTCATAGGATCATAGATTTTATAGATGAAGGATCTTGATATTATAGATGAAGGAGGGAAAAAATCTATCAGAACAGCCGTCCTGTCCTTGTGTAGAAATGTTCCAGCCTGAACATTTTCAAAATATTTGTCAGGCCTGGTATTTAAAGGCTTGAAGTGACAAGGTCCCTGGGGAGATGTCAGCATTAAACTTCACTTTTAAAGATGATTTCCTTTGCTGGGTTTTCAGCCTTGTGCTTCACCGCTGAATCTCACCTCTCATTTTCAGTTAAAGCTAAGCTGCTCCTGCAACACACAGACTACAGTGGGGGGTGGTTACAGGAAGGAAGTCAAAAGAGGGCAGAACTGTCACCCACGCCTTTTTCCCAGTGACAAAGGACAGACAAAGTGACACACTGGCCTCTCTCCTGAAGAAAACATACCTGTCCCATCTTGTAGTCCCACTTCCTTTTTTTTTTAAAAAAAGTTTTATTTATTTATTTGCAGAGAGGAAGAGGAGAGAGAGAGAGAAAGAGAGAGAGAGAGAGAGAGAGAGAATGGGCACAGCACACTAGGGCCTTTAGACACTGCAAACAAACTCCAGACACATGCGCCACGTTGTACATCCTGGGGAATTGAACTTGGGTGGTTAGGCTTTTTAGGAAAGTGCCTTAACCACTTATCCACACTTATCCATCTCTCCAGTGTGCCCCTCCAGGTTCCTTTTATTTATTTATTTTTATTTTTTTGGTTTTTCGAAGTAGGGTCTCGCTCTAGCCCAGGCTGACCTGGAATTCACTATGGAGTCTCAAGGTGGCCTTGAACTCATAACAGTCCTCCTACCTCTACCTCCGGAGTGCTGGGATTAAAGGCGTGCGCCACCATACCCAACCCCAGGTTCCTTTTGAGAGCCAACATGTAACTTCATAAGTATAAGATAGTGACTGTATTTTATAATATCCAGCAGAAAGGAGTGAGATCAGCTGGGCCCTTATTATGAGCTGAAGATGATTTGAATTAGTTGTCAACATCTAAGAATAAAGAGATTTCCCATTGAAATCTTGAATTCTGATTTGTAATTTTTTTCAAGGATGATAAGGCAAAGGATGGAAGGACCGTCCTACTGTGACGGGTCTGATGTCTGCAGAGACAACCCCTTCCCTTGAGTGGGAGGTGTCTAGCTAGAGCTACAACCTATGGGCTAAAATTGGTCAGATAGGAACCAATCAGCTGTCTCTCTGACTCACCTGGGGAAAACTTAAATTAACTTCCCTAGAAAAAGCCGGCCTCTTCCCCCACATGGCAAGCGAGCAGAAAGACTCCAGGCCTTAGGAAGGTAAGGCCTATCCTACCCTAGCTCAGGACTCCTGTGGGTATCCTGAGATTTTTCTAACTTGAAGACACATGTAAGACATTATTATTACCCAATGATAACAGTAACTTTCAACAATGCGTCTTGACACAAGAAAGGTCTTCATTCAGAAATCACATGCTGAACAGAGAAGAGCTAACATCATTTTCTCCAAGATCAAGAATAAGATAAGGATGTCCACTTTTACCACTCTTATTCAATACGATACTGGAAGTCTTGGCAAGATCTGTTATGAGAGAGAGAGAGAGAGAGAGGGAGGGAGGGAGGAGGTCAAATTATTCCTGTTTTCAGATGACATGATGTTATACATCAAAAAGCCTAAAGATTCCTTCACCCCAGCACCCACGTAAAGCCAGATGCACAAGGTGGCCCATGTATCTGGAGTTCATCCTGGCACACCCATTCTCTTTCTGTCTGCCTCTTTCTCTCTCTCAAATAAATAAGTAAATAAAGACTCCTTCAAAAAGTTGTTAGAACTGATGAGTGAATTTAGTCAAGTTGCAGGATACAAAATCAACCTATGAAAAACCGTAACGTTTATAGACCAGTAATGAATTTACTGAAAACAAAATCAAGAATGCAATCCCCTTTGAAGTAGCTACCAAAAAAACCCCAGTAAAATAAAATATCTAGGAATAAATTTAACCCACGAACTGAAAGATCTCTGCAATGAGAAGTATAAAATATGCATGAAAGAAACTTCAGAAGGACACACACACACACACACACACACACACACACACACACACACACACACACACAAAGCAGAAAAGAGGTGTCCTGCATTCATGGGTCAGAAGAATCCAGGTTGTAAAAATGGTTATATTTCCAGGTGTGGTGGCCCATGCCTTTAGTCCCAGCACTCGGGAGGCAGAAGTAGGAGAACTGCTATAAGTTCGATGCCACCCTGAAACTATATCGTGAATTCCAGGTTCCCTGGGCTAGAGTGAGACCCTACCTTAAAAAGCCAAAAGCCAAAAGCCAAAAAAAGAAAAGGTCATACTGCCCAAATGATCCATAGTTTCAAAATTTCAATGCAACCACCATCAAAATAATAAGTACTTTCTTTGAACAAATTATTTGTTGTGCATGTTTGCAATTTTTGTTGTGTGTGTGTAGTGTATGCATGCAGTGTATACATGCAAAGGTGGATGCCAGGGCCCCATGCACATGCGTCTGGAGGCTAGGGGAGAACTTCTGATACCTTCCTCTATAGCTCTTCTGGCTCATTTCCCTGAGACAGAGTCTCTCTCAGAACCTGGGGCTTGCTGTTTTTCAGTTAGACTTGCTGACCAGGGAGGCCCGCTGATCCTCCTGTCTCCGGGCCCCTCAGTACTAGTGTTACAAAGATCACACTGAGGTCCTCATGCTTTGCAGTAAGTACTCCTGCACTGAACCATCCCCCCAGCCCAGAAACAACCTGCACATTGTAAGGATTCTATATGTGACCCAGAGTAGCCAAAGCAATCCTGAGCAAAAAAAAGCTGAATGCGTCACAATATCTGATGGGGTATTGTGAATATATGGCCCCGCAGGCTCATTGTTTTTGATTAAGACTTGAGCTTGGGGGGCTGGAGAGATGGCTTAATGGTTAAGGTGCTTGACTGCAAGGCAGAAGGACCAGAGTTCAATTCCCCAGTACCCACGTAAAACCAGCACTGTAGTGCATATGTTTGGAATTCGCTTGCAGTGGCTGGAAGCCCTGGTACACCCATTCTCTCTATCTGCCTCTTTTTCTCTCTCTCACAGGCTCTCTCAAATAAATAAATAAATAAATAAATAAATAAATAAATAAATAAATAAATAAAATTAAATAAAAAGAACTGAGCTTGGAACTTGGTTCTCCAGCAGCTGGAGGAGGTGTCCTTGGGGGCATATCTTTGAGTCCAGCCCTAAGGTATATTTGGGGGTGCAGCCCTGCTAGGTGTGTTCAGAGAGGTTTGAGCTCTGGCTGTTCATGCTAGCTGAAGGTGTCTCTCTCTGCTTGGATCTATGAAAGACACCCAGCTTCTTCTACCATTGATAATGTTCCCCTGGACCCTGTAAGCCTGAAATAAACCCCTTCTTCCCCATAAACTGTGTCTGGTTGAGTGTTTGACCACAATGCAGAGCTGATGGCAACACTTGGCCTCTAAGTAATATAGCAGGATACTAATGAAAAGAGAGAGAGGAGGGGATCTCTGACATACTTGTGGTCGGAATATGAATTAGCAGAGCCATCACAGCCCACGGTATATAGATCCCACCAACAAACAGGGAACAAACAAACAAACAAACAAACAAAAATCAATGGACCTTATCATCCAGCAACCCCACTTCTGGGCAAACGTATTAATGAAAACGTCAAGGACATATATTATATATACACACAACGTCACTGCAGAAAGGGAAACCTTGTCATTTATGTCAGTGTGGATGGAAATGGAAGACAGCATGCTATGTGACATAAGGCATAGGAAGACAAACACTACATGTCTAAATCGAGTTAGATATGGGACAGTGGTCATTAGAGACGGGGGTGAAGGATGGAGAGGAGACAGAGGTAAGTTAGTATGAAGGCACAAAAGAACCATTGTTCTGTGGCACCAGAGGGCAACCACAGTCTTGAATATGATATATTTAAATAATATATATTAATATGTATATTAGAAATAATTTTTAAAAATCAGAAAAGATAATGTGAGGATTTCTAATACATAGAAATGCTTAATATTTGAGGAGATGGAGATTCTATTTCACTTGGTTTGATCAATACATAATTTATACAAGTATTGAACTATTATACTGTGCCCAGAAATATGTACCAATATGACGTGCCAATGCTTTCTTTTTCAAAAGAATCTTAGCTAAGATAAAATCAATTAGCATTCCAATGACACTAATCTTATAGCTGCTTATGAATTTATCTTTACTAAGATATTTCTTCCTGTGTCATCTCTTCAGTTTAATGTCCCTTCATTGTTGACTTGACAGGACTCTGTTGGCATTTGTTTTATGGCAGATTTACTAATAACTGGCTCTCAGGTTATAACCCAGAATGCCTTTATTTCTTCTTTACTTCTGAAGAAGAGTGGTTTTTTTTCCAGGTATATGATTCATGGCTCAGTTTTTCTTTCTTTCTTTCTTTCTTTCTTTTTTTTGTTTCTTTCACTATATTGAACATTTTGGATATATGTGTTTCCTGCTGAGAAATCTGGCTAAATCTCTTGTATGTAACACACCACTTCTGATGCTTTCAGACTTTGCCCTCTCCTTGTGTTTTTCAAGAGTTTGACTTTCCTGTGTGTTGGTGGGAGTCTCTTGGGTTTAACCTCTTTGGAATTTGTTCAGTTTCTTTGGAGTTTATGTTTGTGTCATTCATTGAATCTCATCAAATATTCCCTTTCCTTCCTTTTCTTTATCTCTTCCTTCTGGGACTTACACATAGCATATTTTGGACCACCTGGTGGGTCAAAGAAGCCTCTATGGTTATTGGCTTTTAAAATTTATTTTTATTTATTTATTTGCCAAGAGAGAGAGAGAGAGAGAGAGAGAGAGAGAGAGAGAGAGAGAGAGAGAGAGAAACAGAGACAGATAGACAGACAGAATGGGTGCACCAGGGCCTCCAGCCACTACAAACAAACTTCAGATGCATGCACCACCTCGTGCCTCTGGCTTTACATGTGCACTGGGGAATCAAAACAGGGTTGTTAGGCTTTGCAGGCAAGTGCCTTAACCGCTGAGCCATTTTTCCAGCCCTAGAAAGATGGTGTTGGTGGCAAAGATCAACCTGAACGCATAATTCTTTATTTTTCATTTTTGATTGCATGACAGGATCTCCCGTGTTCTAGTCTGGCCTTGAATTTTTTTATGTAATTGGGGATGAGCTTGAGCTTTTCCCTGCTGAATTCTGAAAAGCCTGGCCCCTCCCCCTTTGCACCTGGTTTGTATGGTTGTCACAGCAATGGCCATCGCCACATGGTCTTCACTCTAAAGAACTGAGCACAGGTCTGAAGAGTTAAAGGACATAGTTCTTCCACAAGCTCCTCCAGACGTGCACACACAGCTGCCTGCCTTTGGACTATGGACAGAACTATGGAAGACTGAGCTGACTGCAATTTCTGGTCTGTTCTTCTCACTGGAAGACTCCAGGGTTCCTAAATCGTTCTGTCAGTTTCTGCCAATGAATCTGCTGTCTATGGGAGGATCCAGATGTCTCCTGCTTCCTTTTCTGCCTTCTTGCCAGAATCCTCTCATCAATTACATTTAAATATCTGTATTCATACAGAGATGATGCCAAGAAGATACACAGATGGCCTTTAAGAATTCTAAGAGGTCTCCAGACTCGAGCAACTTCAGTAATACTGGAATCTTTTAAAATAATAGCGCACGTAAGAACTTCCATCACACTGAAACTGAGATGGGTTAGCCCTGCTGGCTAACTGTTACAGTTCTTTCTGGAAAGTTCTATGTGAGCTGCTGAGGTGTAAAGGTCACCAACAGCATGAGCAAGCAGGAGATCCAGCAAGCTGCAAAATCAACCAGCCAGGCAAAATGAACCCAGAGGTGCAATAGGGGTAACTGGGCTATGGGGGTAATCATTCAACTGCTCTCTGATTGGATAAGAGCCCCACTCAGTGGGAGGGAATGCATGCCTGCTACGGAGAGCCAAGTCAGAAGCCTATGGCTAGGAAGGTCATAAGTGTTGAAAAAAATATATGAGACAGAAGATAGAACAGAGTTTAGATAAGATTACCTTTATTTCTTCAAGGAGCAGAGAGTGGAGAGTGGACAGCCATATCTGAAGTCATGTGTCCGTGGGTAGCTTCTATGAGCGTATTTAAGGAACCTATGGGCTTCACAGTTAAAGTTCCTCTTAGATAAGAGATTCCCTAAGTGACAGTCTATCCAGAGGCATGTAAATATGGATTGGGCAGAGGTGTTAAGCTCTTTTCAAAGGGAGCTGAACAGAGGTAGGAGGAGCCTTCAGATATGTAAAACATTCTCTCAGGTGCTCAGGTGCTAGGTAAATTCCTGTGTGAAAATTTTTTCCCAGGTTCTGAGAGCTGCATCTTCCCTTCAATAGGCCCTAGAGGGAAGCTTCCACTGCTCATTGGCTAAAAGGAGAGGTCATGCCTATCAAAAAAGTTCTTCTAAATGTCTGTTTCTCCCCTTTGGTCCACACTGCTCTCATTCTTGGCTGGAGAATCTGCTTTTTACAGATGGCAGTGAATACTGAGGAGACCTGAGACCTATCAAGACAAGAAATGAAAATTGACTGCCTAACACAAGAAAAATATCTCTATCAATCTGCTAGGGCCCAGGAGACACTACAGAGGAAGCCATGGATTAAATATGAGTGCTGCTCTTGCTGCTGGCCTGACAACCTCCTCCAGAGAGATGGTGTAGACACTGAGGAGACTCAAAACTCCTCAAAGCAGAAAATCAGAGGCTCCTGAGAGTTCACCACCAAAGGAGACTTAGAATAGGCCCTCCGAGGCTCAGGAGATATTGTGGAAGAGGGGATGGAGAAATGCAAAAACCACAGAATCATAAGGAGCACCCTGAGATTATATTTCCTCCCTATAGAGACTGACTGGTGTGTTCATGACCCCACAGTGAACACCTATATCCCCACCGAGAGCCCTCGGTGGAATGGGGGTGGAGGAGATACGACCAACATGCAATCTTTTCATACAACAGCATTCTCAATTAAAGAGTGTAAAAATAGTCATGATTGCTTTGGGCTCACACATTGGTATTTAAAGACTTATCAAGAACACTAAGTGATGATGTCACCATCCTATGATGTCACACAACTGGTTAGCACTTGGACTGCTAAGGCACCTCTTCTGGTGTGGTGATGACATACACCCACTATTGAAATATTCTAAAAGAGCAGTAATATTTTTAAATTAATTTATTTGAGAGAGAGAGAGAGAGAGAGAGAGAGAGAGAGAGAGAGAGAGAGAGAGAGAGAGAGAGAATGGGTGTGCCAGGGCCTCTAACCAGTACAAATAAACTCCAGACACATGTGCCATCTTATCCATCTGGCTTATGTGGGTCCTGGGGATTTGAACTGAGATCCTTTTGCTTTGCAGGCAAATGTCTTAACTGATAAGCCATCTCTCCAGCCCGAGAGCAGTAATATTGCAAAGAAAAATCCTTACATGCCTGGTGACCACAGAGTATTTTGGAACAAAGACACATTTCAGAATTCTTCTCGTTCTTCCTCCTTGGTTGTTAACTGTGTCATCATTCTTCTCGGCCTTGATATAGCTCTTCATTCAAATATCACTCGCTCTTACATGGACTCAATCCTGTCCTCAGACAAATTCATTGTTCTCATATGTGAAGGTCACATCCAAATTGCTGTAGAGACAAATTCTATGTGAACGAACAGAGATGGTGGTTTGTTTAAAAATAAAAATACTGGGCTGGAGGAATGATTCAGTGGTTAAGGTATTTGCCTACAAAGCCAAAGGACCCAGGTTCGATTCTCCAGTACCCACGTAAAGCCTGATGGACAAAGTGGCACATGTGTCTGGAGTTCATTTGCAGTGGTTAGAGGCCCTGGTGTGCCCATTCTCTCTCTTTTTCTCCTTGCAAATAAATAAATAAATTTTTAAAAAGTAATAAGTATCACATTATTGAATATCTAAGAGAAAGATGAAATTATTGTAGGTAGACAGACTTAAGCAGGCCTAGAGGTCCCAGGAGGTAGGAGAAGGGACTCTGTCTCTATCTCCCTGCTGTGAAATAAGAGGGTAGAGCCTGTCACTCACCTGGTCCAGAGACCACTCACTCACCCCTCACCTCACAACATGCCAAAGAGATGAGAGGAATAGGTGTCTGCTTCACAAAATAATATCCT
>PVHP010040146.1:0-16000 GCA_004024765.1 Zapus hudsonius | reverse complement strand
GCCATCAGCCAGGGAGGCAGAGAGGGACACAGATCTCCTTCCCCTTTATACAGCCACAGGGCAGGATCTTGCAACCCTTTCCCAGGTTTGTTTATTCCCTGAGTCTCTGGAATTTCCTTCCTGCACTGCCCTCCCAGGAAGGGATGTCTGTTTCTAGCTCCCCTGACCTTCCTCACATCCTGCCCCCTACTGAGAGGGCTGCCTTTCTGTGAACAACCTCTTAAGAGGTTGGACGGATCCCCATCCAAGATTACTAGAAAGGTCAAGTTGACAACAAAACCTAACTATCACAGGGTATTTGCTGGACATCGTGACCATGTATTATAGAGACTTTGAATTTGGTTTGTAGATTTTAAAAAAAATTCAGTCTGTTTTTCTAAGTAGTTAACTTGTCTGAACTCACAGCCTATAAACTGTCTTCTATATACAAAACAGGCAGTAGCTGAAATTGTTTGTTTTGAGTCTCCCTGTGTGTACATGACTCAGAGGCCAATCAGGAAGAATTCAAGGCTCCGTCATGGTGGAAGTTTTTGATCACTGGAGCCATATTATTTGTGAGTGTGTATGTGTGTGGGCATGCTAGGATTGCCTGTGGCTGCAAACAAGCCCCAGGTACTGGCACTGTCTTCTGGCTCTGTGTGAGTGCTAGGGAATTGAGCTGGGCTGGTGGCCCTGGCAAGCAAATGCTGAACCGCTGTCCATTTTCTCAGCCCCCTGAAGAAGCCTTGTTTTTGTTTTTTAAAAAAATGTAAAAATTCAAGAATTCACTAGCAGTTTTCTCCTTGCAGGTGTTTATTTCTGCTCAAGCCCTCGGGTAGGTGCTTTTTTACATTTTATCCAAAGTTTATAGTTGTAATCCATAGGAGGTTTGGTCTGTACTGATCACCTCATTATCAGAAGCAGAACCTCCTTTCTGCCAGTTTCTAAAAGGTCTTTGTACATGTTTGCTACTAATCTTTTATCTTGCATTGAAAAGATCTTTTTTCCAGAATCATCTTTTGGCTGCTGACTTTGTGTATGGTACCATTTTCCACGTAGCTCCTTGGTTTTCAGCCTTCACTGGGAGAGGCTCCTGTACCCTCATGTGCACACACATTCTTTTGCATGTGTGCATGTTCTCTCTCTCTCTCTCTGTCTTTCTCACAAGATTTTGTTTTGTAATTTTTTTGTTGTTGTTATTTCGAGGTAGCATCTTGCTCTACCCCAGGCTGGCCTGGAATTCACTAGGTAGACTCAAGGTGGCCTTGAACTCACAGGGATCCTACCTCCGCCTCCCAAGTGTTGGGATTAAAGGCATGTGCCGCCACCCCTGATGCTGTAATATTTTTTAGAGATATTTTTATTTGAGAGAGAGAGAGAGAGAGAGAGAAAGAATGAATGAATGAATGAATATGGGTTGCCAAGGCCTCTTACCACTGAAAACAAACTCTACTTTGTGCATCTGGCTTTATGTGGAAACAGGGGAATCCAACCTGGGCCATCTTTAACTGCTAAGCTATCTCCTCAGCCCCTTTTTTTTGGTGGGGGGAGATAGGGTATTGCCGTTTAGCCAGGAGGGTCTCAACTCATGGTCCTGCCTCAGCTTCCCCAGTGCTGGGGTTCCAGGCTTGTGTATACAGCCTACACTGCACTGTAAGATTTTTCATACTCCTTGCCTTGACCTAGCGGCTTGCATAAAATAGAGGTCCAGGTTTATTTTCTTAGAAACCTAGTTTGGCTGGCACTAATTTTTTTCTTTATTATCCATAATTAGATACATTAAAGGAGCAAATGTGTTGGTATCCCCAGTTCCCCGATTTCCCTCTTCCCTGTCCCTAATCAGCTGGATATCCTCCGTGGGCAGTCTGGATCAGTCCATGGGGTAGGGGGTTATGGATAGCTTAGGAGTCAACCTGGTTCCACCCCCCCTTTGTATCTTGTTACTGAGGGGGGCAATGTCTCTGACAGTTCTCTCCCACCATGGCTCTCACAATCTTTCCGCCCCCTCTTCCGCTCAGTTCCCTGAGTCATGGTGGGTGAGTATTAAGGTTGCTTTATTGTTGAAGTCTTAGGGGCCTCTGTACTTCTGCTTTAGGTTGTGTTGAAAATCGTTGGTGTCTGTCTCACTGGCTCATCCTGGGTTGACTGGTTGTGGTTATAAGTCTCTTGCTTATCCCACCACTATCTGCAGGGTTCCATATGGATCCTCCATAGTGGGTCTGGTGTGGCTCATCTCTTGCCAGGATGTCAGCTATTAGCCTGTGGCTCATTGGTAGGGTTGGAAGAGCCACAGCTCTGAAAAATACAAACAATCTCCATTGGAGAGTGAGATCAGTATAACTGAGATACACATTTCTGAATTGGCTAGATTGTATTGTTAGTAGCCTCTTTGTAAATCATTTGTAAAGTGCATCTCTCTTTGGGGGGCCAAGAGTTTGGTTCCCAGTGTGTTTCGCCCTGAGTCCCCAGTTGCAGTTAAGGGCTCCCTGAGTGGATTACTTGGCTGAATTAAAAGCTGTTGATTGCTTCCCCCAGGCTTTGGCACCTCCATTGCACAAGTGTTCGTTTCTTAGTTTGCTGTTCTCTCTCAGTAGGAAGTGTGTTTAGCCTACTCATGGGCTGGCACTAATTTTTAAACTTTCTGTGCCTTTCCCTGCTGTATTGAACACAGCTTGGTCACATGTTACCCTTTCATTTATCCCAGCATAGAATTCTGGATTTTCTGTTTGGCCCAGTGTCATTTGAATCACTGTCCCAGCTGCATAATGAGTTGGTTACTGTGGCTTTAAGGTGTGTTCTATGTTCTCATGTCTTGCAAGCCGGTAGCATTGACTTCCGAGGATTGCTGATCCAAAGCAAGCCAGATAGGCAAGTTGAGTCAAGGGTGGGAGAATATATGCCACCCACAATTAGGCTCCAGCATGGGAGTGAATGTAGGGAGAGATGGAGAATGGCTGGGGTCAACAGTGTAGCTTCCCACAAGTAGGGATGTGTGCAGAGTATGCACAGTAGTGTGTGTGTGTGTGTGTGTGTGTGTGTGTGTGTGTGTGTGTGCGCGCGCGCACGTAGAGGTCAGAGTGATATGGAGGTTCAGGACAAAGTCCTCGAGCTCTGAACCCTGAGTTAGTATCTGCTTTTAACCAAAGGGTTGGATCCTAAAAAACCAGACTGAGAAGGATAGTTATTAAATTACCACATTTGGGCCAGAGAGATGGTTCAGTGGTTAAGGTGCTTGCCTGTAAAGCCTACCAACCTGGGTTCGATTCCCCAGTATCCTCATAATGCCAGATGCACAAAGTGGCACATTCATCTGGAGTCTGTTTGCAGTGGTTAGAGGCCCTGGTGCGACCGTCCTCTCTGTCTCTCTTCTATCTCTCTCTGCTTGCAAATAAATAAATAAATAATATAAAAAATACATTTATTGAGGGAAGTACAAAACCAAGGGAAGGAAAATGGATGCACCCACATGGTCTGAGAGCACATGTAGAGAGGAAAGGAAAAAGTACAAAGGCTCCTGCCATGTGGAGGGCAGGAGGGAGCAGAGAGCCCATGTGGGAGTGGTAAGGGGGCCCTGGGCTGAGGGGAGGGGAGACTCACCAGAACCTGGAGACCGCCTCGTGGTGGGCCCCACCTCAGCCTCAGGTAGCCAGAGAGACAGCTGATTGGTCTGGCTAGGCTGGCTCAGGAAGTTCTGGGGTCTTAAACTTGACCAAGCACAATGTCAGGATCAGACTTGAACCTTCCAGAGAGGGGTTTGCGGATAAACAGATCTAGGGAACGAACTCCTTTAGGCAAGAGATGAGGAGAAGCCAGACTCTTCTGCTCTCTAGCAAAGTGGAGATGGCAAGGGCAGGCCCAAGGACACTCCTGCTTTTTACTTTCAGGGCCCATCCCCCTCAACTGCCTCCAGAGGAGCATTTAAGATGTCCTCTGTTGCTCATTCACCTACTTCCTCAAGATGGCGGGCTCTCCCTCAACCTGGAGCTGACTTTTTTGGTCAAGCAAACCCCAGCAATTCTTCCGTCTCTGCCCTGCCACCGTCCTCCCCTCCTGCATACTGGGGTACAGATGTATGTGGACACACGCAGCTTTTACCCAGCCCCTCTTGCTTAAGTGGCAGGTACTTTGAACTGAGCCATCTCCCTAGCACCCCCAGAGGTTTTGTAGTGCAAAGTCAAGCAAATAAAAAACAGACACTCATTATCCACTGTGCATTCCTTCCCCACAAAAGAGCATTGTACACAGGCTTACACATCTTGCCTTTTCACATAACAGTAGATCTTGGAGAGCTGTTTTAGGACACAGGGCATTCTTTGTTCTTCTTTAGTACCAAGCACATACGGGATAGTCCACTGGGCGGTTGGTATCAAATGCTACCATGTTAACTTATTTATCCAGTCTCCTGCCGCCTTTCCATTCCTTTACAACGCCAAGCGTTACTGCAGTGATAGCCTTACCCTGGCACGTATCTGTAGTATCCAGTTCCCAAAGTGAAGTCATTGAGTCCAAGGACACAGGATTTGGAAGGTTTTTTTTTTCCTGTCATCTACTGTGTGTGTGCGTGCACACACACGCACATGCAAGCCAGCAGACAATCTTGGGTATCTTCCTTAGGGACACCATCACCCTCTTTTAAGACAGGGTCTGTCATTAGCCTGGGGCTCACCAGTAAGGCTAGATTGGCTGATCAGCAAGCCCCAGGGATCCTCGTGTCTCTGCCTCCCCAGTGCTAGGATTAAAGATGTCTCACCACATCCAGTATTTTCACCACCAGGTTCCAGTGAAATATCTAACCTGTTCACACAAAATGGTTGTTGGCAGAGCAAGCTGAATGGGGGCTTAGCGTTGAGATCTTTCAAGTTTAAAGTCATTAAGATGTGAAAGCTGGTCCCATCTACCAGCTTAGATGCACGTTACTTAGTTACGTGTATGTCTTACTAGGCTGTTCTGAATGCTGATTTGAGCTTGCAAGATGAGCTAGAACATGCTGCTTTCTGTGTCTGGGAGAACATGTCCTGGTAGGCGGGGTTTTGACTCATTGCTACATACCACTTGACCCTGAGGACAGCCTGGTGTACCTCCTGAGCTCTCATGAGTCTCATTCACAGGTGAAAAACCCCAGTCCCAAGAAGGCAAGGGACTTGCCCACTGCGGTGACATCCAGGAGCACATGGGTGCTGGGACTTGCACCCAGCACATCTGACCTCACTTTTTGTGGGTCTGTAGGAACCCAGTGGATACTACCATTGCTCTCTTGGATGACTTTGCTTCTCTCCTCCACCCAGAGCTACGATCATGTCCCTGGAAGACTTTGAACAGCGCTTGAATCAAGCCATTGAAAGAAACGCCTTTCTGGAGAGTGAACTGGATGAGAAGGAGAATCTTCTAGAATCTGTCCAGAGACTGAAGGATGAAGCCAGAGGTCAGAGCCTTTGGCCTTCACCAGTGTAGGTCTTCCTAGAAGGCTGACTGTGAGAGGCTGTGGGACTGCGCTGGGTGGGCCCTTGCCTTGATCCCCTGCCTGGTGCTCAAAATTATCGGCTATCAGTGTTTACCGAACTGGTATAAACACTCCTCAGGGATACCTGTAGGAAGGGTCACAGATTCAGCCTGTGTTTAGGGTTTTGACTCTGAGCAGACTTTCTTTTAGGAAAGCTGCTTCTGGGTCGGCCAGGCTGGCTTGATGCATGGTAGGAGCGTGAAAGTGTAGTGGGGAGGAAAATCCTGCTGGAGGGGTTGCTAGCCAGCCCATGTTTTTTGTGGCTTATTGGTGACTCGGGACTCTGAAGCCTCATCAGCACCTGCTTGTGGAGATTGGTGGTTATAGAGGAATAGCTTTCAGACTGACTGGACATTCACTGACAAGGCATCCGAGCTGGGAGCTGGGTGCAGACGAGGTTTGATTAACTTCCATACATATAGACAATATAACATAATCACAATTCCCTCCCACTACCCTCCCTTTCTTCATCCTGAATTCCCCCTTCACTAAATACCCTCTTCTGTTCAACTAGTCTCATTCTTCCCTCCTCCTCTGCAGGTCTTATATATGTAGTGTCCGCCACTGTGAGGTCATGACACCACATGTATCTGGAAGACAGTATTGCAAAGCATAAGAAGGTTTATTTTTTTCAAATCCTAATTAATTTTTTGTAACATTAGTTTTGTTTCTAAAGTACAGTCAATAATTGAAGTTTCAAAACAACTGTCCAGTTTAAATAGTTTCAGAATTTGGAGCATGAATCAAAATGCACAACTGAATAGGATATCGTGGGGCATCCCTATAATCCCAGCTTATGGAAGGCAGAGGTGCAAGGTCATAGCTATATAGGTTCAAGGCAAACCTGGGCTATGTGAAATTTTGTCTCAAAAGTTGTATTAGTCACTTTCTCATTGCTGTGACCAAACACCTGAGTAGAAACAACTCAAGGAAGGAAGGGTTACTTCAGTTCAAGGTTGTATATCATCGTGGCAGGGATTATGGCAGCAGGAGCTTGAGGCAGCTGGACACACAGTCCACAGTGAGGAAGCAGAGCGATGAATGCTGCTGCTCAGCCAGCTCCTCCTTTCACACAGGCAGGACCCCAGCCGTGGAACGTGCTGCCCACAGTTAAGGTGGGTCTTCAGGCGTTGATTGACTTAAGATAATCCTCACAGGCACCAAAGCTAGTTTCCTAGCAGATTCAAAGCCCTTCCAAGCTGACAATCAGTATATATCGTCAGAAATAGTGAAGGACGCTGAGTGTGGTGGCACACACCTTTAGTCCCAACACTCTAGAGGCTGATACAGGAGGATCACCATGAGTTTGAGGCCAGCTACAGAGTGAGTCCAGGTTAGCCATCAGCCTGGGCTAGAGTGAGAGGCTGCCTTGGAAAAAAAACCCATATAAACCAAAAAAATAAACTCTGAAATGTTCACCAGTACTGAAATGGTTCAATAAGTCATATAGATTTATTTTATGGAGTGTGTAATAGTCATTAAGATGAACAGGTATTGGCATACATGAAGTCCTGGGCCAGATGTACCAGTCAGAAAAGAAGCTGGTGTATGCTTGATAAAATTACTCATGTTTTATGTTCAGTATGTGTTCGCACATCTATAAACTATATTAAGGAGGAGAAAGAATTGAAAGGCTTAGGTGGGGATTGGGGACTAAGGCCAAAGGTGCTTGCTTGCAAAGCCTGCAGCCCAGATCAATCCCAAGCCATCCATGTAAGCCAGGTGTTCATTTGTTTGCAGCAGCAGGAGACCCTGGTGTATACACACGTTCATACATGCAAGTAAATGATTTTTTCTTCAGTTTAAAAAGAACAAAGAAAAGCTAAGGGTTACCTTCTCATTGCTGGGACAAAACCCCCCACCAAAAGCAGCTGATGGGAGGAGAGTATTTATTTTGGCCTACAGTCTTGAGGGGAAGCTCCATGATGTCAGGGAAAAGATGGCATGAGCAGGGGCTAGACGTCACCTCTGTCGTGGGAGGTGGAAACAGCAGCAAGAGAGGGGGCCCAGCTCTGGCACGGGGGAGTATGGCTATACCACCCCTAAGCCATAGTGATGGTGCTCACCTGTAATACCAGTGGTTCGGGAGACCGAGGCAGGAGGATCAAGAGTAAGATTCTACTTACTCTTGTTCAAGTCCCCAGTGCCCACGTAAAGCCAGATGCACAAAGTGACACATGCATCTGGAGTCCATATACAGTGGGTTGGAGGCTCAGGTGCACCCATTATCTCTGTCTGTCTGTCTGTCTCTCTCTCCTCTTGCAAATAAATAATAAATATTGAAAAAAGAAAAAACCTGGCCATGTGTTATAAGTGATCACTTATGGCTGAGGAGGGACCTTCCAAACACATGAAAGTGTGTTTCATGTTGAATCTACCTATTCTGCTGTGTTGAAATCCTTAGAATAAGTATATTGAGTATGTTATAGTTTGTAACAATTTTTAAACCTTTCTGTATTTTACTGAGAATTCATCATTTGCACACCTGCTGGGAGGGGTCACATGGGTTTCCCTCCATTTAGGGTTTCCACGTGGAAGTTTCTTCTTCTGAGCAGCACTTATGTTCGCCCCACCCACCCCCAAAAGCAAGGACTTACATTTTCAAATCTTTTCCTTGGTGTAGATCTGCGGCAGGAGCTGGCTGTGCAGCAGAAGCAGGAGAAACCCAGGACAGCCCTGCCCAGCTCAGGGGGAGCCGAAAGGACAGACACAGCTGTGCAGGCCACAGGCTCTGTGCCATCCACTCCCATAGCTCACCAAGGCCCCAGCTCCGGGTTAAACACACCCGTGACATTTAGAAGAGGTAAGGAAATGAGGCGTAGGGAGGGTTTCTGTTTCCCAAAGCTTTCTCAGGTGGGGACCTGGCATGAGCCCTGGTGAGATGGACCAGGCCGTGTGGCAGGGAACCGTCTGGGTGCTCAATGGGGCAGGGCCTTGCTATGCACCCACATAAGCTAGATGCAAAAAGTGGTGCAAGTGTCTGGCATTCACTTGTAGCAGCAAGAGGCCCTGTTGTGCTCACACACACATGTAGTTAAATAAAAATATCAAAAAAAGATGAACATGTCAGGCTGGGGAGATTATTCATTGGGTAATAGCACTTGTCACACAAGCATGAACCTGAAAGGGTCTGAGACTATCTCTCTTCGATATCAAGCACCCTTATAAAAGGCTGGGTGTGGCCTCGCTTGCCTGTAACCCCAGTCCTGTAGGGAGCAGAGATAGGGAATTAGTGGGACTCACTGGTCGGCCAGTCTGACTGAAAATGGCAGCTCTAGGTTCGATGAGAGATTCTGTCTCAAGGAAACATGCAGATGAACAATGGAGGACACGCAACGTTCTCCTCACGTGAGCATGGGGCAGTGCAGCTGCAGGCGCACATGTGCAAACATCACACACGTGAAAATTTAACATGTGCTGCAGTCAGCTTCACGTTGCTAGGATGAACTTCCAAACAGAGTTTATGGGAGGAATGGGATTTATTTCAGGCTTACAGATCTAGGGGAAGTTCCATAATGACGGAATAGACTAGCCCCCTTTGACAGATCTAAGCAGAGAGGAACCACCACCAGCCAGCACATGCCAAAAACTACAACCAGCAGGGGCCCAGGCAGAGTTCAGAAACTCTCCTTCATACTTAGGGCTGGACTCCAGGATCCACCCCCAGTGACACCTCTTCCAGTCAGGCACCTGGAAATCTAAGTTACAAGCTTTCATAAGACATCTCAGTCTTGGCGGGGGGGGGGGGGGGGCACATGCATTCAGACTACCACAACATGTAAAAATGAATAAATGCCAATCATACTGTGGACTTAGCACGTTGCCCACTTAGCTCCTGAATGAAATAGGACAGCAACAGAATCACAGCGACGACCTAGAGGTGGGGTGATGGCCTCTTCTGTCCCTCCCTCATGTTGCTTCCCCGTGGCTTCAAGTCGACACACTGGTACATGGCCTGCAGGACGGTATGTGATATGTTCTTTTTGCACACCCAGGTCCGGACAACTGTAATAATGGGACTCCACTCACACCTGCTGCCCGGATATCAGCCCTCAACATAGTTGGGGACCTGCTGCGGAAAGTGGGGGTAAGGCTGGGCCTTCCTGGGGTTTCATGTGGCTTCTTATCTGTCAGGAGACCCAAGGGACTTGTTTTACCCTTTCATAGAGACATGGTGAGCTTGAGATGTGGCTGGTCTTTCCTTCAGTGTCCCTGAACACAATTATATGGTGTATGGTGGGAGTTGCTGAAAGGCCCAAGCTTAGAATCCAGGTCTCTCTCTCTCTCTGCCTGTCAAATGGCCAGGTCATTTGAGACAGTAGGACAGAGTCTGTGCTTTTTATTTGTCTGACACTACGTCTTATTCTGTAGCTTAGGTTGGCCTAAAACTTACCATATAGCCTAGGCTGGCTTTGAATTTATAGTAATTCTCCAGCCTCAGCCTCTCAAGTGCAGAGATTATAGGTATTAGTCACCATGCCTAGCATATGGTCTTTTCTTAGTTTGAAAAAAACCAAGGGCCATTTAAAAATGGCTTTTAGTCTGCAACATAGAGTTCTTTGTAGTTGTTTTATTATGAATAACAACCTGGGCTGGGGAGATGGCTCAGCAGTTAAAGGCACTTGCTTGCAAAGCCTGACCACCTGGGTTCTATTCTATTCAGTAGCCACATAAAGCCAGATGCACAAAGTGATGCATGCATCTGGAATTGGTTTACAGTGGCAGGAGGCTCTGGTGCCCCCATTCTCTCTCTCTCTCTCTCTCTCTCTCTCTCTCTCTCTCTCTCTCTCTCTCTCTCCTTTCTCTCTCTCAAATAAATAAATATTTTAAAATGTCTGGGTGTGGTGGCATACACCTTTAATCCCAGCACTCAGGAGGCAGAGGTAGTTCAAGGCCATCCTGAGACTACATAGTGAATTCCAGGTCAGCCTGGGCTAAAGCGAGACTCTACCTCGGGGGTGAGGGGGATAACCTCTTGAGAGGCCATATAATCTCCCCTGACAGCTCGTCTTGGAGCAGAGAGAATGTACATTCATAACTTCATTTTAGCACATGCCCATGACTCCTTACGTTTTAGCTTTTGGCTTTGTTTCTCTTTTTGGATATTTAGGTTCATTAATTGCAAGTTCAAGTCCTCCTTTAAACCACTTTGGGGATTAACCAGATAAACAAGAGCAAACAGTTCTGGAAGTTGATTTTATGTTTCCTTTTGGGAGAGAACCTTTTTTGTTGTTTTTTTCGAGGTAGGGCCTCGCTATATCCCAGGCTGACCTGGAATTCACTATGTAGTCTCAGGATGGCCTTGAACTCATGGAGATCCCCCTACCTCTGCCTCCCGAGTGCTGATATTAAAGGCGTGTGCCACTATGCCCAGCTTTTTTTCTTAAAAATAAGGTCTCATGTAGCCCAGGCTGGCCTCGAACTCACTATGTAGACAAGGGTAACCTTAAACTTCTGATCCTCCTGCCTCGAGTGCTAGGCTCACAGGTGTGTGCACTCTAAGGATAGAGCCTTGTGTGTGTTAGACAGACATTCTTCTCCTGGGCCACATCCCTGCCCCTGCCTTTAACTCGATCTCTCCAGGCCCTGGAGTCCAAGCTGGCTTCCTGTCGGAACTTCGTGTATGATCAGTCCCCAAGCCGGACAAGTGGCCCAGCTTCAGGACGAGGGAATAAGACCAGAGATGGCAGTGACAGACGACCGAGTGGCACCAGCGTCCCTTTGGGTGACAAAGGGTCAGTATCTTTAATAAGCTGCCAGGCGTGGAACACCATGTTGCAAGTCAGAAATGCTGTCCCCACCCCATTGCCGTTAGTTTAAAGTTGTAGGATTATTTCTGCCAACCTTCTCTTCTACGACTTTTTCCCTTCTTTCTTAAGACAGGGTTTCCCTGTGTAGCCCAAACTGGCCTCAGATGTTCCCTTTGCTTGAGGCAGAATTAGGCAACATCTAATTTGGGCAGACAGCCAAGGAGAGGGGCATGTTTATAATGGGATTTTGTGGTTGCTCGGTGAGGATGTCATTTTTAAAATGACTTGTTTGGGAGTTGAGCTTTCCTCAGAATATTTTTTCTTTTTAAATGTGTAGAACCTTCCAGAAACTAGAAGGACTACATTCCTTGCCAGGTTAGATTCCTGAAACCAGTCGCCCAGTGAGGGGCGAATTAAGAAAAGCCAGGACCACCCTCCAGGTTCAGAGATTTAGTAAAGTGAGCTTGCATCTCCCCAGGTCCCAGGCCAGTTAAACTTGATGGATCTGTGGCATGAACTTAACTTCTGGACCTCTAGACTCATTTTTTAAAAAATTTTTATTTGAAGTGTAGCTCAGTGAACACGAGGCACTGAGATCAAGTCCCCAACCCTCAAGCGAATGCTCTTGGAGGGGCCCCTGAGATGGGCTGGTGTGGCTAACCGTGAAGCCAGATAGTCAGTGTCCTTTCCTTCGTTTCGCAGGAGAGAAAACTGAGGCCTGCTCCCCTGTTGACATTAACACTTAGAGCCCAGGGCCCGTGTTAGCTGCCCTCCTACTGCTGTCCTATCAGCTAAATGTGGTTTGCTCTGTCTGAAGGTTGGGAAAACGCCTGGAGTTCGGGAAGCTGCCCTCGCCAGTGCTACCATCTACACAGGGTGTCAAGCTCTTGCTTTAGGGCTCCTTGGGAGCTGGAGCCCCCAGTTCCCTCCCCCGTGGCATTTCTTACCTGTCATCCCTCCTCACACTCAGTTTTTGGTGTCGTCTGTCCAAGTTAGTTCGAGACTGAGAGCTAGTGTCACTGTGTGTTGTGTGGCCCAAGCCAGGGATTGAGGCTGGCATTGTCTCTGTGAAATGATCTCACCTTACTGGGGGGGGGGGTATGTGTGTCACCAGGCAGGTGTGGGTGGCCATTGACTGCCTAGGAGTCCTGATGGCCAGGAAGAGCTTTCAGAGTCCTGGCTTCTCCAGAGGGCACCTGAGCCTGCTTCAGAGCTCCTCTCCTTGGCTCTGCCCCTCCCTGTCCCCCACGGGAGCGGTCTTCCAGAACATTTTCCTAGTGTTTTTTATGGCGTGCTGAAGAGTGTCAAGGATGGTGGACCGCAGAGGCATTGTGGCACCAATCTTAATCTGCCTCTTGTGGAGTTTGTTAGAGGTGGGATCGACTTTCAGGTCATTCTTGGGCCAGTGGGAAATTATACTTTGTAAACCAACCTCAGTCCTTAGTTTTCCTGAGTCTCCTGCACTGACATTGGGGTGACTTCTTCATCAAGACCTTGAGGAGACTTGGAGTAGGACTGTCCTTGGTCATGCAGCCCTTAAGAACAGGACTTCATCCAGCCATCATGGAAGAAACCTAGGTGACCTCCTAGCAAGATGAAAGTACAAGGTCACTGTTGGAAGCTTTCTTGAGAGAGGAGGAAACCAGCCCAGGATTGCCGACGCACAAGCCTGCTCACCGCTGCTTGTCAGCCATGGGAGTGGAGCGCTGACCTAATATCCTCCCCTTTGCAACTGATGAAGCCAAACTAGCCTGGAGTTGGAGATAGAACTTTCCAAGTACTACTGTTGTTCATGGAGCAGTTCATCTGTGTGGCTCTTTGTCCCCCTAGAACATTCTAACCTCTGTCAGGAAAACATGGACTATATATTTTTATAGAAACAATAAAATCAAGAGAAATCGGCTCTGCTGGGGTACAGGCTGCTTTGTGTGTCTGCTTCTGCATCTGCTCAGCTCACGTGACGATGAGATTCTTTTGTGTTTTAGCCACATCACAAAATATAAAAATCTGGGTTTTAAAAGTTTGTATTCAAGTCATCTTTTCAGAAGTGATTTGGGGAAATGTTCATACATCTTTTGAGCTGTGGACCACTTGGCTTCTTTTAACATCTGTCTCCTGTTTTGTTTTCTGGTACGTGTTCCTGTGGGTGAGTGCAGGCGTGCACATGCTACCGTCCGCCTTGTTTGAGGATGGGTCTCCTTATTTACTGCTCTGTTTGTCGTGCTAGTTCCTGCCCAGTTCTGTCTCTGCCGCCCTTCTTGCCCTAGGCACGCTGGGTTACATACAGATGCCAGGCCCACAGTGTCTGGCTCTCTCTGCTCTGGAGATCGGAATTCTGGTGCTCAACGTGTGACAAGTGCTTCATCACTGTCACCTCCCCAGCCTGTCTTCCTGCCATGTTGAGTTGGGTTGTGAGTAGTTTATGATGAACAGGACCTTCACAAAGTCTGTCTAAAGCAAGGGGTTCTTGGTCTGTTTTTTGTTTGTTTGCTTGTTTTGTTTTTTTCATTTGCGAGAGAGCGAGAATGGGCACACCAGGGCCTCCAGCCACTGCAAATGAACTCCAGATGCATGCGCCCCCTTTCGCTTCCATATTTACATGGGAACTGGGGAACTGAACTCAGGTTCTTCTGCTTTACAGGCAAGTGCCTTTACTGAGCCATTACTCGCCCTGTTTGGGGTTTTTTTTTATGATGAGTATTTTCTTTAAATGTTTTATTTATTCATTTTCAAGCAGAGAGCTACAGAGAGAGAGAGAAAAAGAACCAGGACCACCACCTTGTGGGTCTGGCTTATGTGAGTCCTGGGGAATTGAACCCAGGGCCTTAGGCACTGGAGGCAAGTGCCTTAACCGCTGAGCCATCTCTCCAGCCCCCTGTTTGTTTGTTTTTTTAAATATTTTATTTATTCATTTTTCAAGCAGAGATAGAGATAGACAGAGAGAGAGAGTGAGGGAGAGAGGGAGAGAGCGCACCAGGGCCACCACCTCGTGGGTCTGGCATATGTGGGTCCTGGGGAATTGAACCTGCAGCCTTAGGCACTGGACGCAAGTGCCTTAACCACTGAGCCACCTCTCCAGCCCCTTGTTTTTTTTAACAATTAAAAGTTGCTTAGTTTTTTTAAATCTTCTGGTACTGATACCAGAATTTTCAGGGCAAAGTACCTAGTGGAAGGAGAAGTACAAAGAATGTACATGTAATTGACAGTACATTGCATTGATCACTAGCTGCACTTTTCAAACTGTGGCCGTAATGGTCCTGAAGAAGGCTTTCCTGCTTCAGCTGCAGTGACTCTTCTGACTCTGGACCATCTCTCTCCTCCTGTGGCAGGTTCGTGCCGTTCTAATGTGCTCGTGACCCTGCAGCTTTCCTGACAACTTGCTCTCCTGCTAAGAACTATAGCCTGTTGAATAGTATAGGATAAAAAAAAAAAACCCCGACAGTGATTCTTCGATCATGATAGAAATGCAGAGATACCTATCCTTTTCTGCAGTTAAACCCTTCTGCTGCCCCTTCTACCATCAGATCCATAACTGCCACCGTAGAGACTGCCAGAGCTCCATCCGCCAAACCTGCCCCCATCATGTGTCCATCGTTTGACTGCTGTTGTCCACTGTAATTTCCAAAATCACTATAATAACCATCTCCACCATCGTTAACACCATTGAAATTCCTTCTCCACCGTAACCATCCTTCTCCACCACATCTACCACTGCTGCAGTTACTTTCTCGTTGCTGGAACAAATGCCCGACCAGAAGCAGCTTTTGGGAGAAAAGGGAATCCAGCAGAAACGTCATCGATAGTATAAGAAGCTGGCTTACTTCCGTGGATTGCAGCAAAGAGACATCACCCAACAGCCAGCAAACATGAACAGCCAGGGATCAAAGTTCTCTGAATCTGCCTCGGGCTGGACTTAAGATCCACCCCAGTGACACCTCCTCCGGCAGGCTGCTGGAGCTTTACGTAGAATTTTAATCAAAAATCTCTGAGGCGAGGGGGACATACATTCAAACCACCACATTCTTCCCCTGGCACCCACAGACTCATGGCCATCTCAGTGCAAATGGCATTCAGCCCAACCTCAAAGGTCCTCATAGGCGGTACCAATTTTAACATCGTTCCAAAGTTTCACCTGAGATTCAAGACTGTCTCATAACTATGAGCCCTGTAAGAGCAAGACATAAGTTACTGCTTCCAGCACATAATGGCACAGAATAAACCCTCCCATTGTAAAAAGACATAACAAGGAGAGACTTGGACCAATACAATAATCAATAACATCTGCCGTTCAAGTCTAGCATCCATAACCAGTGTGACGAACGTCTTTGGATTTCAATTCCACCCCTCTAGCTGGGCTGAGCAACCTGGGGAAAATTCCATCCTGAGCTGGCAGCTTTCCAAGGTAGCAGTTCCTCAGCCCTGCCCTGCCCCCTGCCCTCTGCCCTGTCCTCCCCTGCCCTGCCTATCCCGCCCCCTGCCCCCTGCCCTCTGCTTTGCCCTTTGCCCTGCCCCCTGTCCTCCCCTGCCCCCTGTCCTCTGTCCTCTGCCCTGCCCTGCCCGCTGCTTCAAATCTGCAACCTCACGCTTCTCAGCCTAACACACTACCACTGGGCTACAGTTCCTACTTGCTGGTCTTTGCTCTAGAAGCATTTGCTACATGACCATTCATTCCATCTGCTCTCCTCTCCTACTCTGTGTTTAGCTGCATCAAGTGGAAGCCTGATTCCTCACCTCTCAGACGGGGTTTCGTAGTGTATAATAGGAGGATGAA